>JAPMUY010002377.1:0-213207 GCA_026901105.3 Galaxias olidus | reverse complement strand
ATAGTGTCCAAAACTAGGGGTTACATTTATAACCCAGGTTCTAATAAGGTGAGGAGTGAGACTCCTCTATGGGAAACGCTCTGACACCGTGCATTATTCACTGAACACATATACCACAGCGCACCCGCGTCAGCTACTCTATATATACAGTAGCAGACCCACCTCACTCCAGATTTGAATCCAGTCATCATTCAGCCATGGGGCAGACTATGGAGAGGAGTCTCATTCCTCTCCTTAATAGAACCTGGGTTATATACATAACCCCTAGTCTATTACAGTCAAAACGTTTGACTCCTCTCTATGGGAGCCATTGTACCACAACGCCCCATAGGTCATGAACATCGAACAACCACTGGTGACCGGAGGTCCATCCTATCTAGCGCCATAGACTAACTGAACAGCCTGCACTAACCACTTAGCCAGCCTGATTTTGGACAGCGCCTTCCCATGGAAGGGCGAGCAAAACAGACAAACTACTGATCCGTGGAATGGGATCCCCTTGTCCTATCCATTTACCAGCGCAGCGCGTGTACAGGGCACAGACACTCCAGGGAGCGCAGATCAGTATTGGAACGGAGCACCTCAATAGAGTTACAGGTGTAAGTCATGCTCAGGACCTTCAGCAGAAACGCTGAGTTTGGCTTTAAGGACACCTTGGCATCTCCGGTGGCAAACTGAGTATACGAAGGATGAATGGAGAGGGCCTGTAAATCACTGACACGCTTGGAGGTGGCCAAGACCAACAAAAAGCCGTCTTGAGTGACAACGCCTTTATACTGAAAGTCTAAATGGGCTCGAATGGAGCCCGAGACAGCCCATCCAGAACCTACCTGAGCTCCCAGGAGGGAGTGAGTGGTTTAGACACCGGGCGCAGCCTGCGTACACCTCTCATGAAGCGAGACACGAGCGGGTGAGCACCAACAGTCTTTCCATTAAAGCCGACATGGCAAGCCGACAAGGCTGTCATGTAAACTTTGACCGTGGAAAAGGCTCTGCCATTGTCCAGTAGCCCCTGGAGGAATAATAGGATATTCCCGAGGTTGCATTGGAACAACACCAAATTCCACTCCTCGCACCAGGACTCGAACAAGCGTCTTCTCAGGTCACACAGAGACCTAGTGGACGCTGCTCCAGCGATCTGAATAGTGGCGACCACCCTGGGGTGTACCCCGTCAGTGGTCAACCTCAGCCTTTCAGGGGTTCTCGCTGTTGTCACTGCACACCACAGCAATAGCTGCCTGGCCAACTTGTGAAGAGTCCAGGAGCGGGTTCTGCCCTGTCGATTCATAAAAGCCACCACGGTCGTGTTGTCCGTAACACATCCTGGTTGCCCAGCAACGGGAGAAACTGCTTCAGCACCAGGAAGACCGTGTGCAGACGCGTCCCCCGCACCCCTCACCGAACGTTCTTCGTAGATGCCCCCCCATCCTGTGAGGGATGCATCTGTCGTCACTACGTGCCTGCGTACTACAGGGCCCAATAGGGTGCCCGTCAACAGCAGCGCTCTGTCCCGCCACGCCGCCAGCGCCAAAACGCAGCGGTTGGTGACCTTCAGGGATAAATCCAGCCTCCTCGCGGGGCATAACACTCTGGCCGCCAGCCATTATTGGAAGGCCTGCATGTGGAGGAAAGCCAGCCAGACTCTTGTAAATGGTCTGAGCGCGGTCCCGGGAGAGACAGGCACGGTTCAGAACCGAGCGGATGGTTATTCCCAAGAACGTTACGCACTGGGAAGGAACCAGACAGCTCTTTTCGGGGTTCACCACAAAACTGAGGAAGGCTAGATGGGACAAGAGAACACTCGTGTGTTCCATCGCCTCCTCTCTCGTGCCTGCGCACAATAACCAATCCAGGTAATAGTGTATGCGCATACCCTGTGCCTTTTGCACACTTGGTAAACGTTCGGGGTGCCAGTGAGAGTCAGAGGGGAGAACCTGGAACTCGAACACCTGACCTTTGAACGCAAACCTGAGGAACTTCCTGTGTGCGGGGAGGACCGAAATGTGAAAATAAGGATCCTTTGGGTCTATGGTTGTAAACCAATCGCCCTGATGGATATTGCATAAGAGGCCTCTGATCATCAGCATTTTGAACTGGAATAAAGTCAAGTGGCTGTTTAACCCCCTGAGACCAAGGGTCTTTTATTGACGTTTTTGATCTCTTTATATTTCAACAAATATTGCAGTCATTTCTGGTAGTACAGTCAAGTAACACATATCACCAGATTCAGTATAGTTGAGTCTAATCAAGTGTGACACTCAAACCACATTTTTGGACTGTAGAATATGACATAATAACCATGATAAACAAAACAAAAAAGGCCATAGAATTTCTTCAGCTTTATGAGCAAAACACAGCAAAAAAGCCTTTAAATTCAGTTATGATGTAGCCACTGGTGTTTGGCATCATAGGGAAGTGTATGGGACCTTATAAATCACTTTCCCACTAAACTATTCACAATAAGGTGCCCATTGTCCATACAAATTTTTACAGTCAAAATGTTTTACCACCCTGGAAAAGAAAATCTTGTGGTCTAGAGGTCCCTAACTGTTATACTTGGCAGTTTCTGTAAAGTATCTCACATAGGGGGTTCTGACACTCCTTACACTGCCATGGAGTGTATTTATTGCACAGTTTGCACTTCCTGTGGCCTACTGGTGCCCTATCTGGATGTACATTGGCTGGAACAATGGCCACAGGATTGTGTCCATATTGCCTCTCTGCTGTGGTGTTATCCAGTTGCACCCCACAACGTTCAGTAGTGAGCAGCTCAACAAAGACCTGATGTTGTGACATGTTGTTTTTGCACGTTCTTCTTTGTGGAGGATGAATTAATTGGTGACAGCAATGTCCAGAAAGTGGAAAGACGGTGGTTGCTGGGCCACAGGACAGGAGCATGAGCAGAGAGGTGCCTGCTGGTCCGTGCTGGAGGGTGCTTGCTGATCTACAGGAATTGCAGGCTTTGTTGCACTCTGTTCATTATCAACACTAATAAAAGAAAAGAAAAATAATGTGTTACAACAATAACAACAGTCATTGCTATTCAGTTACAACATTTGTAATGAAATTAAACTTCATGCAGAGTGCCTGAACACAGCCCCACACACTTTTGTCAGGAAAGATTTGCATTTTGCATCCTACCCCCATTCAACTTTCACACCCTACCCTGGACACCCTACACATATGCATCCATTCCCTCCCCCCATATTTACACTAGAAACAAGTTACCATGTTGGTTATTACAAAACATCAATTGCATATGATAATTCAAACAAAATAGTAAACAAGTATTATTGGATACTAGTAATGGAAAATTACTAGTTGGAAAATAGTAACGGAAAATAGTAACGGATTACCATGGCTATTTCTCAAAATCATGGACCCTTGTGATAATATTGAGATGATAAAATTACGCCAGGTAAGAGTGTGCTAGGGCGTGCACCGGTACGCGCACTAGGCTACACTTACTTTCAACACACCAGCGGAAAATAATAACAGGCTAATACTCTTTTCCATAAAACATTGGCAATTCATGTGCATCCAAATATTATTACAATTTGAAACAACTTACATGTCCTCAAATGGATCTATTCCTTTTCTAAAATAGTGAACATCTTGGGATTCTTGGCTGGAGCAGCTGCCTGGAAACGACGCGCTGTCCTTTCCCTCGTCGATTTGAAATATACTCTCAATAGCTTTTTATCAAGTGAGTGTCTTTCTTCTAGCCATACTTGCTTGTAAAAGTTAAAAATACAGTTGTGTTGCGTCTCTTATCCGCTGTATGTATCCAATTTGACATGGTTCCCATGGAAAGTGTTATCTTCATTGACATACAGTATGTAGCCTATGTTGACTGTCAAATGGTCATCTACGTAAATCTTTGGAGTAAAGACTTGGAACTTTAAATCACATGACCTATAGTATCTAATGACGTCATAAAACCCAGCAAAAATTACAATAGATCAATAGATGAGATGGATTGGTGAGGGGGAACAGAACTTATGGATAGGCTACGCACAAAGAATGTTCCCTACTTTTGTAGATCTGTGGAAAAGTATGCGCCCCCCCCCCCCTTTTTTTTTCAGCATGGAAATACCGCGAGTAGAACCCGCTGTGTGCCCCCGTCGGTGCCATGTATCTCACAGCCCCTTTTTCTGTAGGAGAGCATATCTCCTCTGCTACAATAGGGGCGAGCTCGTCTGACACAGAGGTCTCTATGATCCCCACAATCTGGAGTCTGTACCCGCACTCCACGGTCTGTAACACCCATGCGCTCGTGGTGCATGCACACCAGAGCCACAGCCCCCGGCTACGGAGCCCACAACCCCGAGGGGAGAAACAACTCCCCGGACAAGAGGGGGGGAAGGCTTCGCCTTTTTCTCAGGCTGAGATGGGAGCAGTGCGGACAGGGCCTCCGCTGTCGACTTCCGCTGCTCCATTCGGGCCGTTAGCTTCCCCACCGAGGCGCCCAGCAGGGTCCAACGACACGTTGAGGAAAGCAGCCCTCTCTCTAAGCGGGGTCTTCGCAACGTCCAACCAGACGAAACGTGGCGCCACCACCGTAGCTGCCATGGACCTGCCCGTCTGTGTTGCCACTCCTCTGAAGGAGCGCCGAGAGAGGTCCGTAAGCATACGGCTGGTGTCCCACAGTTCGGACATGTCATCGTCCTGGACGGACTCAGCCATCTTCTGCTGGACCACGGCTTGGTACGCCAGGAGAATCGAAACCACGTTCGCACTCCTGGCTGCCAAGGCTGTGGCCTTGTAGGACGCCCCCTTTACAGAACAGAGCTCTCTCTGCTGCTGTTCAGGGAGGAGGGGTCCTGAAGAATATGAGGAAGTAGTGGGGGCAAGGTGCTCCGTCAAGCTCCATAGGGGCCGAGGTGTCTACCCCCAACCGGGACTGGTCGTGCACCTCCATGATGCTATATCCAGCCAACTGCACACGTGCAGAGGCTGGTCTAGACCTGGAGACGTGCAGATCTGAAAGGAAGTCCGGCATCATGGGGATGGACTTCCTCGGGGGAAGAGAGACCACCGGCATGAAGCGACCATCCATCAAGGACCGGGCTGGAAGTGCCGGGGGGGATGGCATGGGGATGCCCATGCAGGCATGCCTCACAGGTCATTAAGGACTGGTAACGAGACGAGCCCACCTGAGCTGGCTGAGAGAGCATCTCCGTCATCGAGTCCGTGTCCCCCAGTGAACCAGCTGACACTGCTCGCACAGCGCATGGCTGGAACACTGGCACCTCATCTTCCTCGCCTGCTATGGTCACCAGGTTCCCGGGGGGACCTGTACCCGACAGGCAGGCATGAGGGATGAGGAGAGAGCACCCCAATAGAGAGCTCGTCCCTGCTTGGGAGGCAGCCTCAACAGGCAGAGGAGCGGCAGCACTCTGCCTCTTCTTTCTAGCCCCCTTGGACGTCGAAATCCCACTACTGGGTAGGGGGGACGGCAGCCAAAGCTAACCAGGTAGAGGCGCACAACCTTGCTAGCTCAGAGAGCAGCAGCACGGCTGTCAACACCGCGAGTTAGCTGCAGCTAGCTAGCTCCGAGTGCTAGCTTAACAGTAACTAGCTATGTAGCTAGAGGTACCCCGTAGTCCCGCAGACAAAACGGGGAAACTCTAACTACCTCACTTACTACACATTCGGACTGATCGAAATTGCCAAGGCACACATTCAGAAACGGGGCACAGGCTGTTAATTAACACCCCACGAGGTCACCGAAGCAACAGGGGGTAAGGTACCGAGGACGCCGTTCGCTAGCTGGCCACCATGTGGGCAGTAGCCTAAGAGTAGCTTAGCAGTTAGCGATGCGCCGCAGGCCCGTAGGCAAAACGGGGGAAACTAACCACAATTACGACTACAACCAGAAAACAGCAAGACACATGTTCGAAAACGGGGCACAGGCTGTTAACTAACACCCCACGAGGCCACGGAAGAAACAGGTGGTAAGGTACCGAGGAGGCCGTTTGCTAGCTAGCCACCACATGGGCGCTAGCTTAGCAGTAGCCTGCTATGCGGTTAGCGATGCACCGCAGGCCAGTAAGCAAAACGGGGGACACTAACCACGTTGCCGACTACACTCCAACTGACAGAAAACAGCAAGGCACACGTTCGAAAACGGAGCATGAGCTGCAATCAGAAAGGAAAAAAACGTGCTGAAAAACCACAACAAAAACTCCTAGGAGGAACGAAGTGGCTAACAGGCACGGTGGAAAGAGCTAGATCGCCTGGAGTTAGAAACCTCGCCTGCTGTGGTGCTATGTTAAGTAGCGCGACAGAGATCAGAAGAAACGCAGAAGGTAAGAGAAAACTTTTTACCTTGCTAGCAAGGAGAAAATCCTCCGACCGAACACCGTCTTCACTGAAGATAAGGTTAACTAGACAGGAGGACACTGTTAATGTTTAAAGCTGGCTGAATGATGAAAAATCTGGAGTGATATGGGTCTGCTACTGTATTTATAGAGTAGCTGACGCGGATGCGCCTGACCCTTAAAGTCTCAAGAGCCTTGTTGATTACAAGGCGCTGTGGCATAAGTGTTTAGTGAATGATGCACGCTCTCAGAGCGTTTCCCATAGAGGTGTCGAACATATCGACTGTAATAGAACCGCATTTGTATATATTCAAAAGATTAACATTTCAAGTATTTCAAAGAAAAAAAAAATCTAGACAATGAGAGGTAGGGCTATGGGAGCTAGGGCATTTTCATCCTTATACCCTTTCTTCTCTCTTTAAAAAAAAAAAAAAAAAAAAAATCACGTTTATAGATTTGTTTTTTTGATCACGTTTTGCAATAAATCTTATGTGAAAATGCCCGCAATTTTTTTTGGGGAAAGTCCGTACGCAGAAGTAGGCTGCAGTGTCTTAAGTTATTAGGGGTAAAAAGACCTGTGTGACTCAGCGCTAACAACAAATAGGCATCGTCTTGACTTCCTTCTGTCTCTCTTTCGGTGTTTTCAATGTTTTCAAAGAATCTTTTTTTTTTTTTTTTTTTTACATTCGTGGCTAGAAACATCCTGGGTTAAAGCACCTATGAATTACCAATTTTGAGACACGCCGGCACCACTGAACGCACTCAACGCAGTTAATGACAACGGTTAAGTTTTCAGAAGTCCGGTAAATTTGAAGGTAGCTGGTCCCGGTGTCCCAAGCCTACATTTTTTATTAAATTAAGTAAATTGACGTTTTCTGCGTCAATCCAGAGGAAAAAGTCCCATTAGACTTTTTCAGATGAAACCGCAACGATGCTAATGTCGGGGTTGGTCTCTGGGGCACTGAAAACAGCAGTCTGTGACCAACCAACATCTCTTACAACATCTCATTTTGTTTCTGAATATGGAACGAACCATACTATAATATTATACTGAATAGTATAATTGCCGGGTGGCAAGCCTAATTATGCTAGCGTAGTGGAGTGACTAAGCTAGCTAGCAAGTGACATTGATTTAGTATACAAAATGAGTAATCTCTCCATATCACTAAAACTTACCCTTGCTGCTATTATAGTATATTTAGTGTTAACAAGTAGATACCCTTTTTGTAGTCAAGTATTTGTAATCAATATTAAAGGTTATTAGGTAAAACACACCATAGTTTAATAGCAGATGTCACTATTGAGAAGAGAGAGAGAGAGAGAGTGTACGAAAGAGGGAGGTTGAGATTTGGCGAGAAGCGGACATCAATGAACCACAACACAGAAAGGATACAGGAAGGGGAAGCAATAACACTTAATGATTGTAAGAGGCCTTTGTAGGAATGCAATATTTGTCAGACTGTTCGTCACCCTGAGAGAACATGATAGTTTAGGATTAACAGATGCTAGGGGTGAACAGATGTACAAAGAAAATGGGGGGTGGTTAATTGACTCTGCTTCCTTAGTTTATAATAACTGTAAGGATGGGGCTAGTTGTAAAGTAGGGTAAGGCTGTAGGGGTCATGAGACAGGCTGGCCCCAGCGAACGAATGTATGAGAGGTGATTGGGAAAAGGGCATGTCTAATTTGCATGTTGGAGAGTTGCCAAAAATATGGGAAAGGCTTAACTTGAAGGAATATGTATAAAGAGAAAAACTGTGAATGGAATAGGGAGTAAATGGTAGATTGTAGTAGTAGATCTTTGTAGTTGCATGCTTATGTTATTCAGCTGAATAAAACCTGCTCTGTAAATTAGAAGAAGTTACAACCCGATACAAAATATTGGAAGTCGAAAGCCAAAGTTTCAGAAGAGTAGGTTTTATTCAGCCTGAATAACATCGCATGCAGCTACAAAGATCTACAAAAATCTACTCCTACAATCTACTACCTTGTACATTCACAGTTCTTCTTTCTATACATATTCCTTCATGTTTAGCCTTTCCCATAATTTTTGGCAACTCCCCAACATGCTAATTAGACATGCCCAATTCCAATCACCTCTTTTTTTCCTGAGGACCGCTTGTCCCATAAACCTTAAAGTTTACCCCTCTTTACAACTAGCCCCGTCCTTGCCTAACATACACTAAGGAAGCAGAATCCATTAGCCCCCCTTTCGTTATCATTGTACATCTGTTCACTCCTAGCATCTGTTCATCCCAGACTACTCATGTTCTCTCAGGGTGACAAACAGTCTGACAAACAGTGTATTCTTACAAAGGCCTCTTACAATCATTATGGCCCGGTTTCCCGAACAGGGATTAAGCCAAGTCCTAGACTAAAAAACATTTTCCATGGAGAATCTCCATTGACACTGAGATTTAGTCTAGAACTAGGCTTAATCCCTGTACGGAAACCGGGCCTAAGTGTTTACTGCTCCCCCCTTCCTGCACTCCTCTGTTCTACCTCCATTTGGTGCCCTTAATTATCCTGGTGCCTGTCTCTGCTCACCAATGCTTCACCCCCCTCCTCTTACTATGCCTGTCTCTCTCTCTAATCCTCTAGTTACTTAAAACTAATAGTAAACTATGGTATGATTACCTACTACCCTTTAATATTGTTTACACATACTTGATTACAAAACAGGTATCTACTTTTTAACACTAAATATACCATACTATTATGCGGTATCCATTGCGTGTGGTCACACGTGGCTTTCTTAGTATACCCATCCAGAGATGAAGAAATGATATGCCTGTAGACCTTTGTATGATTTAAGGTCCTCCATTGTATATGGGCTTGGGCTAAAAACTAAATAAATAATTAGTTATTAGTAATTAGTAATTAACAATATCAGGTATATCAGATTTATCAGAAATCTACAGATACATATTAACATCCTCACTCCACTCCCCATTCGGAATAGAATAAGGATCTATTCCCACTAATTGTACTTTCTCATTGTAGCATTCTTTTTTGCTCCGGACAAACTTTTCACTGATTTTGCCATGCTAACAGTGTTAGCTTTGGCGACGTTAGCTGGAGAGAGACGTTGGTCTTCCAACATGGCGGTGGGACAATAATTATGAGGTACTGTAGGTTGGAAGGGTCAATAGCACAGAGATAGAACACTAGAGGCAACAACGCGTCTTCAATTGTGGGCAAAAAGGTCCGCCATCTTACCTGGGTATAGTCTTGCCACTGAATGAATGAAGGGGCATGCTATGGTTTTTGCCTATATAGTTCCAAATTGCTTATCACATCATCATCATCATCATCATCATCGTCATCCGCTTTGTCCGGGGTCGGGTCGCGGAGGCAGCAGTTCAAGCAGGGCATCCCAAACTTCCCTTTCCCGGGCCAAATTAACCAGCTCTGACTGGGGGATTCCAAGGCGTTCCCAGGCCAGTGTGGAGATATAATCCCTCCACCTGGTCCTAGGTCTGCCCCGCGGCCTCCGCCCAGCTGGACGTGCCTGGAACACCTCCCTAAGGAGGCGCCCAGGTGGCATCCTTACTAGATGCCCGAACCACCTCAACTGGCTCCTTTCTACGCAAAGAAGCAGCGGCTCTACTCCGAGTCCCTCACGAATGGCTGAACTTCTCACCCTATCCCTAAGGGAGATGCCAGCCACCCTCCGGAGGAAACTCATTTCCGCCGCTTGTATCCGCGATCTCGTTCTTTCGGTCATGACCCACCCTTCATGACCATAGGTGAGAGTAGGAACGAAGATAGACCGGTAGATTGAGAGCTTTGCCTTCTGGCTCAGCTCTCTCTTCGTCACAACGGTGCGATAGAGCGACTGCAACACCGCACCCGCTGCTCCAATTCTCCGGCCCATCTCTCGTTCCATTTTACCCTCACTCGAGAACAAGACCCCAAGATACTTTAACTCCTTCACTTGGGGTAAAGACTCATTCTCTACCTGGAGTAGACAATCCATCGGTTTCCTGCTGAGAACCATGGCCTCAGATTTGGAGGTGCTGATCCTCATCCCAGCCGCTTCACACTCGGCTGCGAACCGATCCAATGAGTGCTGCAGGTCGCAGACTGATGATGCCATCAGGACCACATCATCTGCAAAAAGCAGTGATGCAATCCTCTGCCCACCAACCCGCAGCCCCCTCCCCCGCGGCTACGCCGTGAGATCCTGTCCATGAATACCACAAACAGGATAGGTGACAAAGCGCAGCCTTGGAGGAGGCCAACCCTCACCGGAAACGAGTCCGACTTACTGCCGCAGACCCGGACACAGCTCTCGCTTTGGGAGTACAGAGATTGGATGGCTCTGAGTAGAGACCCCCTCACCCCATACTCTCGCAGCACATCCCACAGTATCTCCCGGGGAACCCGATCATACGCCTTCTCCAAATCCACAAAACACGTGTAGACCGGATTGGCATACTCCCAGGCCCCCTCAAAGATCCTCGCGAGGGTAAAAAGCTGGTCCGTTGTTCCACGACCAGGCCGGAAACCGCATTGTTCCTCCTCAATCCGAGGTTCGACTATCGGTCGAACCCTCCTTTCCAGCACCCTGGAGTAAACTTTCCCGGGGAGGCTGAGTAATGTGATGCCTCTGTAGTTGGCACACACTCTCCGGTCCCCCTTTTTGAACAGGGGAACCACCACCCCGGTCTGCCACTCCTTAGGTACTGTCCCCGACTTCCACGCAATGTTGATGAGACGTGTCATCCATGACAGTCCCTCAACACCCAAAGCCTTCAGCATTTCTGGGCGGATCTCATCAACCCCTGGGGCTTTGCCACTGTGGAGTTGTTTGACTACCTCAGTGACCTCCGCCAGGGAGATTGATGCTGATCCCCCATCATCCTCCAGCCCTGTCTCCACTATGTAGGGTGGGTTTGTCGGGTTCAGGAGTTCCTCAAAGTGCTCCTTCCACCTCCCAATCACCTTGTCAGTTGAGGTCAACAACGTCCCATCCTTACTGTATACAGCTTGAATGGTTCCCTGCTTTCCCCTCCTGAGGTGTCGGATGGTCTTCCAGAACCGCTTTGGCGCCAGCCGAAAGTCCTTCTCCATGGTTTCTCCGAACTCCTCTCACACCCGCTGCTTTGCTTCTGCCACGGCCGAGGCTGCAGTCCTTCGGGCCTGTCGGTACCTTGCAACTGCCTCCGGAGTCGCCCGGGACAGCATGTCCCGGAAGGCCTCCTTCTTCAATCGGACGGCTCCCCTGACCACCGGTGTCCACCAGGATGTTCGAGGGTTACCGCCCCTTGAGGCACCTAAGACTTTGAGACCACAACTCTCAGACGCAGCTTTAGCAATGGAGGCTTTGAACATCGCCCACTCCGGTTCAATGCCCCCAGCCTCCACAGGGATGCCAGAGAAGCCCCGCCGGAGGTGTGAGTTGAAGGCCTCCCGGACCGGGGACTCCTCCAGACGTTCCCAGTTCACTCGCACTACACGCTTGGGCTTACCAGGTCTGTCCAGAGGCTTCCCCCGCCACCTGACCCAACTCACCACCAGATGGTGATCGGTTGACAGCTCTGCCCCTCGTCACCCGAGTGTCCAAAACATATGGCCTCAGGTCCGATGATACGATAACAAAATCGATCATCGACCTTCTGCCTAGGGTGCTCTGGTACCAGGTACACTTATGAGCATCCTTATGTTCGAACATGGTGTTCGTTATGGCCATTCCATGACTAGCACAGAAGTCCAATAACAAGCCACCACTCGGGTTCAGATCGGGGAGGCCGTTCCTCCCAATCACGCCTCTCCAGGTGTCTCCATCATTGCCCACATGTGCGTTGAAGTCCCCCAGCAAGACTACAGAGTCCCCTCAGGAGCCCCATACAAGGCTCCATCCAGGGTCTCCAAAAAGGCCGAATACTCCGAACTGCTGTTCGGTGCATAGGCACAGACAACAGTCAGAGTTTTCCCCCCCATGACCCGAAGGCGTAGGGAGGCGACCCTCATGTCCACTGGGGTAAACTCCAACATAGAGGCACTTAGCCGGGGACTCGTAAGTATCCCCACACCAGCCTTGCGCCTCTCACCCTGGGGAGCTCCGGAGAAAAATAGAGTCCAACCCCTATCCAGAAGTGAGGTTCCAGAGCCGAGGCTGTGCGTAGAGGTAAGCCCCACCAGGTCCAGCTGGTAGCGCTCCACCTCCCGCACAAGCTCCGGCTCCTTCCCTCCCAGAGAGGTGACGTTCCACGTCCCCAAAGCCAGCCTCTGCCACCCGGGTCCGATCCGTCGAAAACCTGTGCCTTCACTGCCACCTTTCTGGCAGTGCACCCGACCCCCTTGGTTTTTCCCGCGGGTGGTGAGCCCACGGGACGGAGAAGAAGAGATGTTGTTGTTGTTGTCCACGTTGCTTTTTCGGGCTATGCCCGGCCGGGCTCCGTGGCAAGCCCGGCCACCAGGCGCTCGCTGACGGGTCCTCCTCCTGGGCCTGGCTCCAGAAGGGGACCCCGGGCTTCCTCCGGGCCGGGTATCGTCCTCTTTTATAGGTTTTTCCATGAGGGTTTTTGAACCATTCTTAGGCCGGCCCCTCGCCCGAGACCAATTTGCCATGGGAGACCCTACCAGGAACACAAGGTTCCAGACAACACAGCCCCCAGGTGCATAGGGACACACAAACCTCTCCACCACAATAAGGTGATGGTTCCCGGAGAGGCCTTTTGCTTATCACAAAGGACACAATTAACAACGAATGATGGGATCAAATTCCAAGTGTTAGTATTGAGTAGATAACAAGATCCATTTAGCAGTCAAAACTAAAACTTTGACAACATTGATGGTTTTATGTCACAATGCTAGCTAGTAAACGTAGTTGATTAGCCCAACTGACAGGCGTTCTATTTACGTTACAAGCCGACATCAACGTTTCTGTCGAAGACAACTGAGTGATTCATTTAAAGTAACGTTGTTGCTATTATTAATAAATTTAAGTGCATATTATGTAAACATCACTTTACTGAATGTTATCATATTTACATATTATTACAACCAGCGTGTCACCATGTGTGTCGTTGATGTTAATATGAGCTGTTCAAAAACAATGCTGTTCCAGGCAGTCTGCTGTTGTACTCAACAATGTAAATATTAGCTACATATGAAAAAATAAATAAAGCAATGTTAATTCTGTTCTTATCTTAATTTGTTTCGTTGTTTTCTACTGTTGCTTGCTCTGTTGCTCACATCCTCCACCCAACCTAGTGTCTGGCTTACTTATTCATGCAACATTGGAGTTTAAAACTAGCATAACTGTTTGTTTTGTAATGTATGTCGTTATTTATTATTTTTCAAGTAGGCTATATATGAAATATAGTTATATATTATTGAATATATTTGATTCTCAACAGTCCAATGTAATATATTGATACTTTGATTTTCGTTAATGCATTATTTGAATATGCAAAGCATGTCTTAATGTGTTACTTTATATAATATTGTATATTCCGGCTGGTTGTAAGATACAATGAAATTATTCATATTATCAAAGCAAAAATGTGTTTGCTGTTTTGAGAGCTGTTAAAATTAAAATATATACCAGTAACAAACTAACATTTTACACATTTGGACAGCTACAGGGGTCTTACACATCCAACAATAGTCGAAATATCTCATTTGATGTTTATTTATACTTAAATATAGCTTTTATTGCAAGAACCGGCTTTTTTCCCATGGACTCCCATTATAACCAATTTAGAAGTATACCCAGGTAAGATGGCTGCCAAATTTGGACATTCTTGTATAGCACTATTGCATCACATGTTGCCTCTAGTGTTCTATCTCTGTGATACCGACGCTCCTCCCACCGATCGTTCCGGAAGAGAATTTCCCCACTCTTTTCTCCATAGAAATATGTAAGAAACGCGAATATAAGATCCCTGTTTTACCAACACTAACAATTCGTTCCTGGTTTGTAAAGAGATGGTTTCTTCTAAACAGGCTAACTCGTTAACGTGTTGAACTGTGTATTTATATATAACATTTTTGACAACGCTTCAAATAGAAAACTACAACCTGTCTTTTCTGCTAGGCTCTGATTGGCTCTAAATCGATTTCCTGCGTTGCTCTGTGCAACCTCCCCTCCGGTCGCGATAAGTTGCTCTCGTTCTTAGCTAGCTAGCGAGCGCCATTCGCTTTTGTTTGAGTGAAGTCTTCCAAGTTACATGACATTTAGTTAGTTAGTTCGTTATTTTGCTAGCTAGCTAGTAAGTTTAGTTAGTTCGTTAGCTTGTTTAGTTAGTTAGTAGGCAGTTACAAGCCTCACATGTTGGAAATAAATAAACACATGGGGGCTCGTCCGTCCAGATAGATGTTGTTGTGAGTATTGTGCTGTGGTGTATTGCCACTTTTGTTCGTTTTGGGAGACCCGTGCATTGTGTTGATTGGTTTTTATGACTGTTGGTTTAAGTTTGGTGGGGCATGGTTCCAGGGTAGATGAGCTGACCCAGTGATCGCTAGTACAAGTGGACGTGTCGACAGAGGCAAGTGCAGGCGCTAGTAATTAGTCTTGTAATCTTCAGTTGGGAGTCATGGGCAAATTGGGTTGGGTATGGTTGGATTCAGCATGACTCCTCGTGTTTAAAGATCCCTGTACTGGTCCACTGGGGGTGGAGTAGGTCGGTCTAAAAGAAGATTTTTTTGGGAACTGTACTGCTGTGCTTGTTGCCTATTGTAATGTTTGCAGTTCTGGGCTGTGGTGTGTTTGTTTAGTGGGTGTCACATGGTGTCAGAAGTGGGATGCAGGGCAGGCGGCAGGGTTTGATGCTGACACTAAAGTGAATTAATTCTTGTGTCGCCCCCTAGTGAGTAGTTTAGAATTGCTCAACAAAAAGGAGCTTGGGTTTGGGGGTTTTGTTGGCACAGTATTGGGGTTTGGTAGATGTGGTTGATGTTGCCAAACACGGAATAGTGGCGCTAAGGTATTTTGTTTTGTCGGCCCTGTTGAAAGTCGAGGGCCCTGGGGTAACAATAAAAATGGCTGAGGGGTCTGAGGCCGCAGTGAAGCTTAAATTAGCAGAGATAGAGCTTCGAAAAATGGAGATGGAGCATGAGTTGCGCATGAAGTGAATGGACTATGACCTGCAAGAGAAGGAGATGGTATTGGAGGATTCCCTGAGAATGAAAGAATTGAATATTCAGGAAAAGCGCCTGAGGTTGGTTGGGGAAGGGAAACTGGATACCTCTTTCTCAGGAGGGGCTGCAATAGGTGCCCTAGATAGATTTAACATCGCGCAAAATCTGAAGTTGGTTCCCAAATTTAATGAGCGGGATCCCAATTTTTCGAACGCTTGTCTAGAGCCGGAGCGTGGCCCAATTCGGAGCAGGTTCTGATGCTCCAATGTGTGTTGACGGGTCGTGCGCAGGAGGCTTTCTCTGCTTGGGGGGGCACTGATGTTGGGTATGTGAAAGTAAAAAATGCTGTGTTAAAGGCCTATGAGCTGATACCCAAGGTATATCGGTTGAAATTCCAGGGTTGGAGACTTGGGGACAGACAAACACAGCGAATTTGCGCGGGCGTTGGTGACTCATTTTGATAGGTGGTGTACAGCTGCTCAGGCGACGTCGTATGAGGGTGAAAATGGGGCCATCAATTTTAGTTAGCGTGACAATGCTTTAGAGGGTGTGGCTCTCGCTGGTGACTGAGGGAAAAAATGTCAGTGGCCTCCATCTGGAAAACCATTCCTGTTTTTGGGGTCATCTCATTGTTGCCCCTCTAGTGCACCTGTTGTTAATTTCATTAACACCAAAATAGCTGAAACTGATTAACAACCCCCTCTGCTACTTAACTGACCAGATCAATATCCCAAAAGTTTAATTGACTTGATGCAATACTCTTGATTAAAAAGTGACCGCAACCTTCGTTCTGGAGTGCATTACTCTAGTAGGCCTACGTTTTATTTATTAACTAACTAGCTAGCTAACCAACGAACTAACTAAATGTCATGTCACTTGACTTAGAAGACTTCACTCAAATTAAAGCGAATTACATTAGCTTGCTAGCTAGCTAGGAAAGAGAGCAACAAATCGGGACCGGAGGGGAGGTTGCACAGAGCAGCGCAGGAAATCGTTTTAGAGCGTAGCAAAAAATACAGGTTGTAGTTTTTTATTTGAAGCGTTGTCAAAAACGTTATATATAAATTCACAGTTCAACACGTTAAAAATGAGTTAGCATGTTTAGAAGAAACCGTCTCTCTACAAACCAGGAACGAATTGTAAGTGTTGGTAAAACAGGGATCTTATCTTCGCGGTTCTAAAATATCTCTATGGAGAATAGAGTGGGGAAATTCTCTTCCGGAACGATCGGTGGGAGGAGCGTCGCTACTCTATGGCTCTATATTGCTCTGCTCGGTACGTACACAGGCTTGTACCCTAGACTTTTTTGCGATGAAGAATTTTTTTTTTGATCGACTGTAGTGAAATGTAATAAACAATGTCGGAATCTATTGGACCGTGTAATGCTTCAAATCATATTCAATAACAGTTATTGTATTCGTCGATGAGAAAAATGAATGGCCAAAACACTTCCGGAACGCAAGAGATAAATGGGGGCGTGGCCTTGTCGGTACTCTGTTGTGTCAAATGCTTTCCTATAGGGGGAGGCTGCAGACCTGGAGCACAGGCAGATACAGGCCCCAGAGACAGATTCAGGCCCCAGAGGTAGATTCAGGCCCCAGAGGCAGATACAGGCCGGGACCCAGACAGATAGCCATATGCGGTCCAAACGTATACATTAACAACCTCTGAAGACTTTAACGAATTGATTTTACGTTAATAACCATTGATAAATTATCTTTTTAAGGTTATTTAGCTTTACATTGGGATGGTTTTGTGAATTTAAATATTAACATTATATTAAGATATGAGATAACCATATGCGGTCGAAACTTATATGTTAATAACCTTCTGTAGACTTTGACGAATTGATTCTATGTTAATAGCAGTCTATAGACAATTTTTTTAATGTTATTTAGCTTCACATTGAGATGGTATGCTGCCCAACTGATTGTACCATGTAATGAAAAGCACTATGCTATTGATAAAAAAATCTGCCTTAGTGTTTTAATAATAATAATAATAATACATTTAATTTATAGGCGCCTTTCTAGACACCCAAGGTCACCGTACATGGCATAGAAGTTTAAACAATATATACAAGTATATACAAAAAAAGCACAATAGAACATTTACCATAAGATAGACAAAAGTTATTGAGGAAGGGAACATCAATATATAAATAAATAAAATTTAAAAAAAAAAATATATATATATATATACATATACAAATATACCTACATATACGTATATATACATACACATATACAGTATATACATACATACATAAAATAAAAAGTCAAAGATAACAAGCTAGGGGTAGGCTAAGGAAAACAAGTAGGTTTTAAGGCGGGATTTAAAAATGTTGATGGAGTCAGAGTTCCTAATCACAGGGGGAAGGGAATTCCAGAGAATGGGAGCAGCAGAACTAAACGCTCTGTCCCCCATGGAACTGAGTCTGGTTTTGCGGGTGGTGATGAGACCAGTCTCAGAGGAGCGGAGGGTACGAGAAGACGTGTAAGGTTGGAGGAGGTGAGAGAGGTAGGAAGGGGCAAGTCCATGGAGAGATTTATAGGTGAGAAGTAAAATTTTAAAGGAAATGCGAGATTTGATGGGAAGCCAATGTAGATGAAGGAGGGTGGGAGTGATATGTTGCCAGGGTTTAGAGCGAGTTAGAATCCTTGCAGCTGAATTCTGAACATACTGGAGCCTATCCAGGGCTTTATTTGATGCCCCGAATAGGACACCATTGCAATAATCCAGGCATGAGGTGACGAACGCGTGAATCAAAGTTTCAGCAACTGCATCAGTTATTAATGGTCTCAGTCTGGAGATGTTTCTCAGGTGGAAGAAGGCAGACTTGGTGACAGCTTTTATATGAGGTTCCATAGAGAGGGTGGAATCCAAGACCACACCAAGACTTCTAACCTTGGCAGAGGAGCAGATAGAGGAGCCGTCAATAGTGAGGACCACATCACCAACCTTTTTGAGCAGAGCCTGAGGAGCCACAATCATCAGCTCAGTCTTGCTACTATTGAGCTTCAAAAAATTTTGGGACATCCAAGAATATTTTGTATTATTTAGTATATATTTTAGTATATACTGTAGTTATATCCACTAATGTATAATGTATATATATGGGTTTTTTTTACATACAGGAACCAAGTGCAATTGAGTGATAGGCTACATGTAGTTTTAGTTTATCTGAATTTAAATATAAACGTTCAATTCAAATATATAACCCTTTAATATAACTACAGTGTAATGATATGCACCTTCGACTAAATAGCTGCTGTACTACTCACTAATGTTTGTCATACAACTAGCCTACAGATTCTACATAGCATTTTACAAAGACAAACAAGTTTCCCCTTTCTAAAATGTCAAGGGTCATTTAGCTATGTGGGAAGAAAGACCACTTTTTTGTTAACCATAAAGTATTTATAAACAACTTTAACTAATGGGAGTATGGGACTTTAGTAGTGCCCGTCACCACTCTTCTTCCAACTGGCTTTGATTTTTTTCTATTAAATTCCTCCTGCTGGAAAGAAAATGGTTATTTGTAAAAATTGGTAGGATGTCAATATTTGATCATTATTTCCTTTATAGGGATCCTTACAGTACCTTATGTCAATGACAGGTCCTTTTAGAAATGTCTCCTCAGCCTCCAGGATTAAGTTGGTAACGCTGTTGACTCGGCTAGGATAATACTGCGTTGGATTGAGATAATAATGGAGACAATAATGCATGGTGCAATCATTTAAAACGTTAAAATCACGAGAAATATTGCAATGAATTGATATCAACCATAAGATAGTAATTCTTTAAATGTGTGGATTAATTTGGGGCTGTACTAGATGTTGCTGAAACGAACTAGCGACTCCTAAATTTGTCTCGATTCATGTTAGCGAATATTTTTTGTCACGTTCATTGGCTTGGTAACGTTAGGTAGCTAGCACTAATGTATGAGAATTTAGGAGGTAAAGTTGTTAGATAAGTTGTTCTTGACCCTGTAAAATTAAAACGCTATTTTCTTTATAAAGTTTGCTAGTACTAGCATACTATTTTGCGATGGGAAGGAACACTAGCTGTTTAGACTAGACAACCCTGTTATTATAGCCTATATCTTTTATTACATCAGTGATACACAGTATGCTATATGTGCATCTAGGCTATAATTGTTTTCTTTATTCTACAGCATAGTTTGTTAATGTATTGTGTATTTAGCGTTTTTTTGTGATTATAAAAAAAATAATGACGTTTTATTGTTTTCAATTTCGTCTGGTAGCATAACGTTTGTTTCTGGAATGGATGTACCGCCGAGATACTCAAATCGTATCCCCGTTCCAGCAGTCGTCAGTAGTATTGGACAGGACAAACGTGTTTTCATATTTTTTTTTACATCAAGTGATTAAACAGCGAATGCTCCAAATTTGTGTTACTAAAAGTTTATTAATAAAAACAAATTCATGAATTTTCAATTGATCTAAAAGTCACAGTTTTAGTGTCTAAAAAAGGTTTTTAATTTGACAGAGTTGATACTTTGGTGTAGCCACGCGGGGTCTTCCGAAAGCTCCAACCTCCTATGGCCAACTTTCACATTAGTTTACTTCTTTGTCTGGGAAAATTATGTATATGTTGCTACAGATAATTAGAAAAACGAACTGCCTTTACAATAACATGGTCGTTTACCTAAATTAAGGCTAAAATATTAAATACGTGTTTGCTGAAAACCGCGAACGTGTCGAACAACATAGCTTTTCTATGACGCGGCCCTAGTCAACTACAATTCTACGGCTCCGAACCAAAGTGCTACTTGCATTTGCGTTTGTACACGCATAATCAGTGCCAGATAATCACCGGGTCGAAAACACATTTCAAAACATCTCAGTAAAATGTAGGTCCCATTGCAAGATCATTGCTCAGTATTATTTGTAAATATCTGCTTATTTAGCCTCAGGCATATTCTCTCGTTGAAATGGGCTACTATCGTTTTCCCTGCCTCCCCCCACAGTTCTCGCCCAATGGATCTTGCAAAAGTCAAAGCCCTCTGCCCAACAAACTTCTATAATTTATACTGATGATGATCTGGATCTTTTAGCTATGTAATTCCACACGACTTTTGGAAGTAGGCTAGCTGATCTGCTAATTTCTGCAGTCTGCTCCGCAAACTTAAACAAAACAATAAATTGACCAATACATCTTGTTTTCTTAACGCACTGATTTTTCATGCATGCTTAAATAACATCTGTAGTCACAAATACGGCATGCATGCCACTCGCAATCTTTAAAGAAACCAAGGCTTCGGTAGACATAACAAACAGAACATGAAAGGAAAGGTCCAACTTTTCGGATCGCTTATCATGCACATTAAGTTCTTTATTAGCAGAAGTATTTTAAATGAAACTTTTCAAATCCGCTAGGTACATCAATATAGCCTTAACAAATGAATTACCTTGATACTTAAAATGACCCCGCAACATTAATTTAACAACTAGCTTGGCCCATACAACGTTCCCAATGCATCACTTACATTCACAACGACAGCTAAAGTTTAAAAGTAATGCGTTAGGCGATAGGCCTATGTAATCGTAGCCAAACCGACTGACATAACCATACATAGAACATAAAAAATATGTCTCGCTTTATGGATTTCAATCAACGCGACAGAATTCTAACCAAAACTAAAACAAACTAGCTTGCAAGCTAGTAGTAATGCTTGCTACAGGCACAGACGCATCAATTCAATTTCTACTGAAATAATCAACAACAGTTAATATTTTCCCGGACATGCTGTTAGGTCATAACAAAATTATGAAAAACCAATGAACACATACACTGAGATTATGTCTCTCTATATTGTTTTCCCGTCACAAACCAAATGAAATTAGTGGAGAAAGGTATCGCTCTAACCGCTGTCCGGGCACAAGTGAAGTACTTCAAAGCATCAAATTTATCACATGCTTTGAGGGGGCGGATCTCTAATTTCCAAGAAGCAATTGATCTGATATTTGGCTCACTCCTCAATGAGACCTCCTTTTGTCCTGTGAAAAGCTGTCAAGCGACGGATGCATTTTGGGGTAGTAGCAACACAATTAAAGTATTTGAAACACATTTAGGTCATTTATATATGACCGATCGGAGCCGTCGCTCAAGGTAAGGTCCCGAGAGGGGTTGTCTTGAAAATTAGTCGAAGTTTGACCGTTTAATATTATGGGAAGGGACCGGAAATTTGGCTTAAACGCTAGGGGAGCACCATTTTTTACTGGCCGTTTTGATCTAAAAAAGGCAGATTCTAAGTTCAGCGTCTACCATTGCGCAGTGGTGAGTTTTAAAATTACAACTGATGTTATAGCGGTAGAAATATGGAAAGATTGAATATCAGTGGCTTAAGGAGATGTGCTTAAACTAATTCATCAATCGTTTCATATTAAATAAAACATATTTTTGTATTGAACTGCTTAGGATTTTTTCAAGTAAGAACAAAACCTACGCTATTTGGAAGCTAACTGTGAATTAGCAAGAGCTGTATAGATATAAATACTTATGTGTTGTGAAACTAAGTTCTACTCTTGAATGACTTCAAACACTCAGACCAACAAAAACTTTATATTTGTGTCGATTCAAACTGTTTCAAAACGCTACACTGCGCGATTTTCTACACCTTTGCGTGAACGTACTGTCGGTTACACTGGACCAGTTACGTTTGTCTAGCCTGCACTTACACTGATCGTAAGACCTGCCTGACCTGATACTTACCACCTGAAAAGAAGATAATCTTTCCCTACTCTGTTCCTGCAGGCTTGATAAATGACACTCTGCAGGAAAGACTTACCTTTTATACATTTGTCTTGAGATTAAACCACTTTTTGGTTTTTCAACATGATGTTCTTTACTTTTGTGCCCATATAGGATCCTTCCTTTTCAGCCACAGCCAGTGGCGGCTCACCTATAGAGGGCGTTAGGGCACAGCCCTCCCTGGCTCTCCCAGGCTTTTGTTTTTTTTAAATAAACAATAATTACTTATTTTAAGCATGTATGTGTTTAAAATGCACAAAAACGTTTAATTCATAACATATAAATCATTATATTTGAGGTAAAATTAGTTGACTGTTCATCCCATAGACATATTTCTGTCTATGGCTCATCCCCTCTCTCTAGCTAGCGCTTCTGGGGCGGTAGAAACACAGGACACAGTGGATCTCTATGGCACTGATTCAGTGCAGCAGCTACAGCCAATGGCTGACCGAAGAAATGCACATAGCAACAGTGGCAATATAAATTTAGCAAATCAATGTCCTCGAATCTGCTTCCAGAAAAGGCTGTAAGTTTACTGCCCTGAGCAAAGTCCGCTTGTGGTAGAGAACGTTGGTTTTGTGATCTGCCATAGGATCCAGAGAGAAGAAGACCATGATGAACGCAGAGATGCAACACCCAGGATGTGAGGCACCTGCTAACTCGATTCTCTTCATCAAAACCCTTTGGAAAGGAGATCTTTGGTGGAGAAAATAAGAGGGCTTGGACCAGATCAACCAAATATTAATATAGAACAGGCTAGCCAGAACAGTAAAGAAAAGTACACGTGGGGCTTAGTTAAGTTCAACTTACAGGCCGATCATACCATTGTAAACATATTTCGCTTGTTTTGTTGAATGTACGCTAATTAACCATGATCTAGAATGTTCGCTAACAAGAGCAAAATGGTTCAAGTGTATGGTCTAAACAAAGTTTTGACTGTTATTATTACTTGTAGGAGCTGGAATGTCGAATACAGTGACCATGACCATCTGTATGTTTAAATCCTTGCCAGGTATGTGTAATATGTTTATGTATATTTACTGTGTACCTTTTGTAATGTGTTTTTGATATGCTAGCTAGTCAGTTGTACTTATGCATTGAGGAAATGGGTTGTGATGTGGGTTTATTAGCGTTAGTAACGTTGTTTGTAAAGCTATACGATCACATTGTTTAATTTGACAGTACGCCTTTATTGATAAATGTGGACGGAGGTGGAGAGTCCAAAACCATGTCTTATCCTTGACCATCTGTATGTTTTAACCCTTGCCCGACGATTATGCAATAAACTGCATGCACCCGACGTTTTGTGTGAGAATCTTTAATGGAAGCTTACACACTTCTCTACTTTAAAGATGATCAAGACCTACCTGAGGTAGAGTATGACACTGGAACGCCTTAATGCTCTGGCTATGCTCTCTATGGAGAAAAAACTAATCTAAAACATCCCTGACTTTAATACTTAAGTAATTTAGAGGTTTGCCACTCAGAATGACAGAATGGAAACAGAAAATAAGATGCCAGACACACAAAGTTCTCCTGACCCCATTTGTTTTTGTAGTTGACTTTAGTAAGATGTTATTGTGTAAGAATGCCTCATGTTTTATATTGACATTTAATAAATACTTACTTTTTAGCGAAACACTGGTGTCCTGCTGTAAGTGTTTAATTGTATTTGTGAAGCTGACTGAATATGGAACAGCCCCACCTAGACTATTTTTCACCAGCCGCCACTGGCCACAGCCACTGGCTACTTCTTTCTGCTATATCTGATATAGCTTTTATGGTCTGGTGCAAATCTTTGCCGCAGATCCCCAACTCCTTAAGTAGTTTGGTTGTTGATATTGCCACAAATCCATGGCATCCAACTTCCACAGGACACACCTTTGTTCTCTAACCTCGCTGTTCTGCCTCAGCTGCTAATTCGCTATAGCGGAGTTTCTTTTGTAAGCCTCGTCTATTGCGTCTTCCCTACAGGACTGTTAGCTCTATAAAATAAACAATTTGTTGTGTGTTGGACCAGAGTAATAAGTCTGGTCTTAAGTTGGTTGTTGCAAGCTCTGATGGGATTCTCAGTTGTTAGGCCGACATAAGCAAACATTTTCCAATCACATGTTCTTCTCAGCTGCCCTTAGCTTTGTTTTGACCTATAACTCCTCCTTCCCGGAACTCCCTCCCTGACAAAGCGAATGAGGTGCATGTCGCAGGGCAATGGGCAAGGCATTAACTGTTGAGCGCCTAAGCTCTATTGCTTCCGCCAAACATTTTAGTACTTGAGTGTGGCGCTAGGTATATCTTCCTTGAGTAAGGCTTGTCTTGCACAAAGCCATTATGTGTTTGAGATTAGCCGTCCCCCCACAGAGGGGGCATGTTGGATCCTCACCTACCCATTGGCTAAAATTTAAAGGTGTTGGCAGTATGTTGTAGGTTGAAGCTATGAAACAATGAAGCTAAGTCTTGTGGATTTCATTCCCTACAAGTCCTTCCAGGTAATTTTCCTCTGCTCTACACTTTCCCAGTTCATCCATCGCCCTTGTTTGGCTTGTGAGACAGTTTTAGAGCTCCTTTCTGCTTGTTCTTGCTTACGTAGCTGTTCTATCACTAATTTGTGTTGTTCCACAGGGGTTGATTTTGACAATCTATTTTTATTTTATTAAGTCCAAATCCTCCTCATCCATGTTCTACTTGCCCTACTATTTCTGCATGTTTAAGGGCTGCTTTTGCCTGCAGCACTTTCTCTTTTGGATTCCATTTCCGTCCTGTTGCTAATGTGGGTGCTGCTTTTCTTACTATACTATCTCGGGATTCCCTAAGTGTCATTTCTAATCTAGCTTTACATTTAAATTCCTCTGTAAGCCCTGTAAGCGGCAGCTCCAGAGCACCTTTCCCATAGAGAGCCAGGCTACTAAGACATCGTGGTGCCCCTAACCATTTCCTAGCATAAAAGTTGACTCTTCTTTCTAGCTTTTCAACTTTAGTGATGGGTATATTATACACTGTCAATGGCCACATGAGCCGGGGTAGAAGTCCAAACTGTAGGCACCATAGTTTTAGCTTTCCTGGCAACCCTGACTTCTCAATGTTGTCTAGGCCTCTGTTCAATTCTATCCTTATTTCCTCAACTTGCTCAGTCTTTAAGGGTAGCATTGTACCATTTTCCAACAGGCATTTTCCTTTTGACAGGCTGTTCGATCCCGGTTGGAATTGGATCCTCATCTATGAAGAGCATTTTGTTGCACAATTTTTCCTTAACAACTGATATGCTTCTGGATTTAACTGAGCAGAATGCATGGGATTAAATTACAGTTTCATAGATTGATCACGTTTTCCTTGATGGTATGAATAGGTTGCTAGATTTGTCACTATTTGCCTTTTAGAAATAAAGACAGTAGGAGGGTCTGAAAACTAGCTAAATGTAGCGAAAGACGCTACATTGACAACACTTTTTTCCTTGAGTTTTGTGTCCTTGTTGTTGGTGGGCGTATACGTAGTCGCATTAGGCCACTTCTGATTGGTGAGCATGACTTGTACATGAGCAGCACAGCACTTCTGATTGGTGAGCATGACTGTCACACGAAGATGGCATGCGTTTTTATAGACATTGAGCGTTTAAACCCTGATTAGAGGAGCTAACTTGCATCGCAGCCATTGCGATTTACTAATTGCATTTTTTCAAATCGCGATTTTGATTAATTGTTCAGCCCTAATTCTAGCCCATTTATAATTATCATTAAGTTTGCTTAGTAGTCTTTTAGTACACGGAGCAGTTGTCGTCAATATTGTCATATCATCCATATATGCTCAAAGTAATCCTGCCCTTAACTTAACATGCAACGAAGTAAGGGTGTGTAACCAGGGCTGTACAGAGTGACAGTTTTGGTAGCATATGCTACTAAAAATGATGCAGTGAGAATAGAAATATGTATCCACTCGCACGTGGGTTGCGCTGGTAACCATTCATCCAACCGTCCATCCATTAGCTATACCGCTTATCCTATGCAGGGTCGCGGGGGGGCTGGAGCCTATCCCAGCCGACACAGGGCGAGAGGCGGTATCCATTCATATAAACAGAATACTATGAGCATACAAGAAGACATAGTACTATTCAGACATCAACCAAAATTCAGACCACTACCAAAATGTTACAAGTTTAAATAATGCACTGCTCCACTTCTATTGATGAGAAAGTGGTTGTTGTTGGGCCGGAGAGGGTTTTTGAGCGCTCCGCATATCTATGCAAAAGGTCACGTCACCTAAACCAAAAAAAAGCCTGTTAACCAGTCGCCGACTCGTCCTTAAATCCACAAGTTAGCCAACTAACGTTTGCCGTGATTACAAGCTGTGAGATAAGAATATATTTGAGATAGACTTCGTTTAAATTGTTCAGGCCTATGTTACGTAACTTATAGTTAAGATTAGCCTAAGAGACCTTGTGTCGGTCTCGATCCCCGTATTCTTGGTCTTGTCTCGATCTCGACTAAGGTGGTCTTGACTACAGCTCTGCCATCTTACATCTTAACAGTTTCTAAATTGAGAGAGATCAATTTATGGTCTGAAAAAGGGGCAATGTTATGATTAACCTTAGGAAAGGTAAGATTAGGAAAGGTCCATTCTAGATTTTAAAGTCATAGTTCTATTACTCCAAGTGTAGTCCATCAAGTTAGTATTAAAGTAATGCCAAGCATCTACTATTGTGAGTTCTGTACATAGTGATGAGATTATGATTTATACCGAGTGTTCTGATTTGACCTGGGGGGAAATCTGTCTTGCGCCATTTGGTGTTTCATTAAAATCCCCTGCAATTATAAAATGTGCATCGTCATGCTTAACCTGCAGATTTGTCAACTTCTCAGTAACGTCAATAAAAAGACGCTTGTTAAAAATGTCAATTGTATGCATTGTATACAATAAACATAGGATTTTCCAAATTGAACACTAAAATGATTCATCTACCATCTGGAGAGGTCATGGTTTCCAAAATATCACCCTTAAATTTGTGATTCGATCCATGACTAAAATGCACCATATCTCCCCTTTGCGATTTTCAAATCTGGAATTTGTTTCACATGAATGAGTTTCTTGAAGAAAAATGAAGTCTGCATTGCTATGTTTACCAAAGATGAATATTGCTTTCCTTTTGGTATTATCTCTTAAACCCCTTGCATTGAGAGAAATTGTATTTAGGGAATTTAATTCAAACTCCTGCATGAACAAAAAATAGTAGGACAAAGATGTAGTGATAGGAACAAGTAGCTAACTAGCAAAAAACCTGTAGATATAAGACTTGGGAAAAGAAAAAACACTTTCCCAAACAGGGCAGTGTGAATGCCCCACTCATTCCGGTTTACTATTAACTTCAAATGGCAAAATAGTGTATAACAGGCATATTCTGAGTTAGGACATAACATTACCCAATTTTTAATTATTGTACTATTCATGTGACATCCAAGCAATACATCTTCTTTCCATCAATGTATTTGAATGAGCCATTGAAGGAGGCTTTCCTTCATCAAGTGCTTTCTTCTCCATCGGCCAAAGTCTTTCTCTGGCTGCCTGATTTTGAGGGGTTAAGGACTCCTTGATCCGGAGGTTATTATCCTTGAGAAATCTCAACTCTCTGGCCTCCTTCCAAACGATGTAACATCTCCTGGTGAATTTTCTTGGTTCAAATTTACATCAGCTTTTAATTTCTGTGACGTCCTGGAACAGCCTCATACCAGGCAGCGGGCTGAACACACGCGTTTCTGATTGGGATAATGTTTTGCACCTGTGGGGTTTTGGGTTGGCTTGTCATTGGTTTTCCTAGAGTATATACAGTATGTTGCACTATTTGGTTTGGGGTTTGTGCGGTCATTATATTGTGTACCACGATTAAAGCTACATTTACTTACCTTTGGAATACGACTACCTCTCTTTGCCTTTGTCCGGATTACTGCATGTGGGTCTGTCTTGCTACACCGCTTACCATCGTGACAATTTCACAACAGTGTTGGACAGACTGTTGATCTTCAAAGACGTTTCTTTTGTGGCTCATACTACGAAGCCCCTAAAGTCCCCCCCCCCCAAAAAAATTTGATCGTGTGCACAAGTTATTATCTTACACAAAATACTTTTTGGTGCGCCCAAAATAATTTGTTCCCACAAGATGTATAACTTGTGCGCACAGGCACTTCTCACAATAATAAAAAACTAAATATATTTTCAACTATCACTACCATAGACATAAATAGATCCCACAAATTTGGATTTGATGTGCGTCTACATGGTCGCCATATTGGGGCGGTAAACAGTCAAGAGTTGAGCAAGTTAGCCGCTTGAAACAATGCCACTGGCATGTGCAGCGTTTGTACAAATAGGGAAACGTTAAAAACAGGCATCACAGGATAACTTTTAAATGGGCCCTATTATGTTCATTTTCAGGCTCATACCTTTATTTAGGAGTTCTACTAGAACAGGTTTACTCGTTTTAATGTTCAATAAACAATACATTTTTTCCAAACTGCCTGCGGTCTGCAGCACCTTTATTCACCCTCTGTCTGAAATGCTCCATTTTAGCTCCTGTCTCTTTAAGGCCCCCCTCACAACGAGCCCAGTCTGCTCTGATTGGTCAGCTGGCCAAACAAAATAATTTGCCTTCGCACTGACACAAACAGCGTTTTCTCGACATGGCGAAACCACTATCCAAACTTCCTAGCCTCCGCTCTGACTGGCTCTGTTTGAGGGCGTGCCAAACTAGCCTCTAGGTGGGCATTATGCAAATGTGTGACTTAGTGACGTAGATAACGTTACGGAAAAAAACACCGGACAACAAACGAGGCGTTTCAGGCAGTTCAGGAGCAGTTTTTTCTGTGAGAGTGAGTAGCTCCCCTAGGCGTGGACTATGGGCTTTGTAACTTTTAAGACCTTTTACGCGACACTTTCTTTGTTTGTCCGTGAATCCACGTGAAGATATTATTAACTGCTTTTTAAAATTCTTCTGGAAAATAAACAGCCCCACCTCAAGAAAGCAATCTTAGCTGAGAGGAAATCAGAAGGAGGTTTTGACATGTTAGGCTGTTTGGATGTAAATAACACCTTTAAAGTAAACTGGGTGAAGACATTTTAGGGTGCACCTGAGTCTATTTGGTACTACATTCCACACAATGATGTCAAGAAAATTGGCGGCATTTGTTTGTTGCTTTTTTGTAGCTATTCTCCTTCCAAATTACCCATAAACTGTCCAAATTTCATGAACATGCTCTTTTGGCTTGGAAGTTATGTTTTGTACATTATTTTTCTCCTCACAAAGCCAAAATATGGAATAATGAATCAATTGTTCAGAACAAAACACATAATTTGTTTTGGAAAACTGACATGAACATAGATTAGATTATTTAAAGGTGCAGTATGTGCAGAAACAAAAGAATCCCGAATGTCTGATCGTAAACGCTCTAAAACAGAGTGGTTCACTCCAAAGCAATGAGCAGACACAAATTACCGTTTCCATAGTAACAACATACAGTTAGCTAATGTTAACAAAAACATTTTAATAATTGTATTCCCTTTTCCCCTATTAGTATGAGCTAGTGCATGACAATAGTTTTTATTTAGCTGCGATTGGCACCATACCTACTATATGTTTCCGAGTATATAGGCAACAAATCCAATGTATGCAGGATTAACGAATAATGCTCTTTAAATAATGATCTTTTAAAGCTCAGTACAGGGCCCAGGGCACTCATATATAGCGCACCTTCTCTCTGAGCATTTGGTTGAATGATATCGTCCAGGAGGTATGTAATAAACGTAAAAAAACATAAAAAATTTAATTTATTGCTAGATATTCAAACTTACATACTGTACCTTTAAGTGATCTTTTTGATGCTACTGGTAATTTAGTGTCCCCATAACGTTTAAATAAAACAGGACATTAGAAGACTAACACATGTGACTGATACATACATATAGGCAACTTGAGGTAAAAGAGGACATCAAGGCGAGGTAGACAAGTGCTTCATAAGTGCTGAGGTGACAATCAAGGTGAACAAGTATTCAATAATATTTCAGTATTTACAACAATCGCTGAGGGAAGACGGAACGTGAGCGTGCCAAATCAAAGAACCAAGTAGAATAAAACAAATCTAAATCCCTGAATAGTAGCTTCAAAAGAAAACAGAAACAAAAAACCTGTCTAACTACCTATTCAATCAAACATGAAAAGTTCAGGCGGTGGCAACCACTCCTATCCTAATGTACTAACAGAGGTAAACTACGTGTGTGGAAATGACTGGGCCCCATACCTGTTCCAATCTCCCCTCGCCCTCTACACACACACACACACACACACACAAGTGCTGGGTCTCACACAGAGCCAAACTGCCAACATTGCTCAGATAGACGCAGACTGAGGATCATATCTGGGCAGAGAAAAAGGGGTTTTAATCCTGCGCGGGGGAGAGACGCTATCCACCGCATCGGTCTCTTTTTTTACCTCACCATCCAAATCATCGGGACTAAACACCCGTGATGAAGGCAACACCTTCATGTCAAGGAGTGCCATAACCAAACTCCGTTTTATTTCCGCCTTACCTTGGCTTTTAGCAATAGGTAGGGAGTAGTGTTCCACCAGGGCACACAAATCCACCTTACGACACAAGTCCAGCAACTCACTGGACGGAGCGTCTATAAATTGGTCTACAATGGATGCATCCCAACACAAGTAATCGTTGAATGAAGTGGTGAGTGCTAAAACATGTGCAGGACAGGTTCTTCAATGTGGCACACAGACAGCTGACGTCCCTGGAAATCAAGTGGCCTTTTCTGTTAGTCACCACCTGGTGTATGCGCATTGTCCCTGGGACTGATAGGATGTTGCCTGGCATGCTACGGTATGCATCCACAATGTTCTCGGTTTCTACATAAAAGAGCTTCACTGTGGTACCAGTTGTCAGTAGTGCTCGATAGAGTGTGGTGGCATCAGGGATATCACGGCCTACACTCACAAGCTGATCTGCCAGTCTTTTTAGCACTCCCCCAACACCATCAGGAGCTCCCTTGCCATGGCTCGCCTCAAAGAGGTTCCAGGTGCCACTTTCAAAGCCTCTCTTGTTCAATTCAGTCGTGAAGAGGAAGAAATTGCCCTTCTGCCTGTATTGGGTACAAGGACCATCACTAAAGATGTGGACCACAATTACATGTGGATGTTGGGCTTGTACGTAGTCCAGTACTGGCTCGAGATGTTGCCAGATTGCCGGAGGGCCTTTTTGCTTCGATTCTGAGATGGTGCAGAAGCAGAGAGGGCTTGGATCTTCACCAACATATAACACATCTGTGTGCATTGTTGCCTGTTTGTGTGAGGCACCAAAGTGCACAGCCTGGATCTCAGCACTGTACTTACACGAGTAATTTTCTGAGAAGTCCACATGTATGATGCATTCATACGAGGCCAGACTTCTTTTTAGCTCTCTGGAGAACAAAAACGGCTGCTTGATGTTAAACACATGCTTCTTGAACTTATGCACCAGACAAGTGAAATGCTCAATGAGCTCTTGTAAAGAGCTTTCAAATTTTTTTTTTTGCTTCCACTTTGAATGACACAGCCTCATTTTCATGTGGCCTGGTCTTCTCTTTCTCCTCCATTACCCACTGTGTATATGTGACACGCATTGAGGCATCATGAACTGTAGCCAGTGGGAAGCATTGCAGTTTGCATTTGGGACATTCTCCATACATGCACTCCTTACTGTTGGTGCTGCAAGACACCTCCTCTGTAAGCTTCTGAAGGTTAGAGTTGATAAGCAAACTTAGTTGCTTTAGTTTGTCAACCACAAAGCCAAGGTTTTCATGAATTTTGCACATCTCTGCCCTGAGTGGTTGGATGTACAACCCAAAAGGAACAAAGTCTGAAAAAGAGACTGTAGGACAAAGTTCTGCTTGGATTTTCAGCCTGAAACTTCCTGTGATGGTTTAACAGGGAATTAACGAGAAATCTCTTTTGTTTTTTTACTTTGTGTCGTGTTATGGTCTGTTTCCTTCCCGTTGTGACCCGACTGACATCATCTCGGTAATAGAAAGCAATGACTCTTGATTTGAATAGTGTTGGGATGCGGAGCTTTTCTTTACGAGAGAAAGAAAGGGCATTTCTTTTTAAAGTTTTCCACCTTCTTCTTGGAAGACTATGACATTATGTCCATATTTTTGCATGCGGTACTTTTTTACCACCTGCCCAGATACCAAATGGGAGATAATCTGCCTCTCTTGTTCATCACGTGAAGAGTCATACACTGTAAAACCCGATGAGTTAGTTAAACTCAAACTGTTGGTGGAAACCGATTGCCTTAAACCATTTAAGTTTATTAACTCAAACAATTCAAGCATAACAAATGATCTGACTTAAGTACAAGTAATTCAAATATGTATTGTTATGGTAACATATTGTGTGTGTGTGTGAGTGTGTGTATATATATATGTGTATATATATATTAGTATTTTCATATATACACTTACTAAAAATATACTTTGGTCAACCCTGTTACCCTAGAGTGGTAACAGGGTTGACGGTAACAGGTTGACAAAAAACATTATTGGCAGCCATTACTAGCTATGTGGTCAAGGCCATGTCACCACATGGTGTGCATTCATGAGAAGCTTAAATTACGTTATATATGCACATTTAAAATTTCAAACAAAAAACTTTTTAACATGCACTTTTGTGGTCTGACACAATGAGCTTGTCACCTACTGTCAGACATTACAAAATTCAAAGAAAATTTCTTAAAAGATGAGAGCACTTACTTGTCTCTTCACCATCAACTTCATAAAAGGCAGATGATTCCCCTTCCTGGAAATTATGGAATTTTAGAAACAGTCCATTATCTCTGAAGGGGTGTTTTTATTAAAAGTAACAGGGTTGACGATAAGCTGGGGACCCGACTAAATTGTTGTTGTTATTACCAATTTACACATATCAAGAATAAAACTCATTCATGAGTAATGAAACAATACTTGAAGCTTTATATACATTTAAGTTTTTATATGAATTTTTTTCATTTTTTTGCCAAAATAGCAGGTAAAAGTGGAAAAATCATACTCGGGGACAGGTAAAAAAAATTTAAACATGTAGGACGCTTCAAACAAAAAAGTCTTTAAAACTAGACAAAAACAATTAAAATCACAAATAATCTTTTTTTTATAAAGGAGACATGTAATTTAAACTAAATCATGAAATATGTTGTTTATTTATTGTTTGTTCAGATTTACTGAGCAGTTCTGTTTGAGGGACACAAAATGGCACGTTTTCATATAAGGACCCCACTACTGTTCAATCAAAAAAAAAAGAAAATGTTATCACGCTTCTCCACCATTCTCCAGCGACGCTGTTTTTTCTCCCAGGTCGACTTCTTTGCTAATGACAAAGGCTGTGTTTGGAATCGCCTACTATGCATACTTAACATACTCAATTTGACCGAAAATGAGTAGGCAGTTTGTCAACATTACATAGTATGTGAAATTTGAGTATGGAAAAAGTTCCCGGATGACATACTCAAATTTGGGGAAATGTTGAGTACCTGAGAGAGGTTACTTCACGATGCTTCAAGCCCCAAAAAGCAATTCGGCAATTTCCTTCTAGCTTTGACAGCATTACAAAAATGCGGGGTTTTGGTCACATGTTCCAGTTGAGTATACTAACAATATAATCGAATCTTTTGTAAAAAGTAGTATTCTAGATTTTGGTTTAAGTAGTCAGTATGCAGTATGTACTCATTGAGTATAGATAGTATTTAAGTAGGCGATTCCGAACACAGCCAAAGTGCACACACAAAAGGCCGGAAACTCTGCTCAACATCATGTGATAATTCGTAGTATGAGCAAGCAACTGAATTAACATTTCTATTTTCTGAAAAATCCTCATACTTCTCAGGAACATGTTGCGCCCAAAAGCTTTGACCCAGGTACTCAGCCAAGCCAATACGTGTGGCGTTCAGAGCACATTGTGAGTAACTAGTGCCACTGCTACTACTTCTTGTTAACGTTATGCTAGGCTAACTAGTGAAGTAGTGTAGAGAGAGGTTACCAGACCTTATGACGGAGCATAATTTTATATTGTGTAAGGTTATTCACACGCACAAGTGGGTAAAAACATAATAGGATATTTTGCTGTTTATAATGTCTATTGACAACTTCATACTTCACGCTAAGTATTTGTACCAATACACGTTATAGCTGCCTATGGCAAGCCAAAAGGGCCAAATATAGTCACTAGTAATGTGTCGTTCATTAACGATTCGTTCATTTTGAACGAATCTTTAAAATGACTCGGGACTAACGAGTAGTCTTTAATAGTGATTCGTTCATTTTGGTCGCGCATGAACGAATCTTTAAAATGACTCGGGACTAACGAGTAGTCTCAGAGTGATTCGTTCATTTTGGTAGCGCATGCGCAACAACAGCTGTGTTCGAGTCATTCGTTGATTTCGTTCAGCATAGTTAGTATAGGAAACAAAAATGAATAGTTCACCCCTCAACTGGGTCTTCGGGTCTGAGTCGTTCGTTCAATTCTCACGTGATAGGTCGGCATAGAAAAGAGAAATGTTTAGTTCGCCATGATTATGTAGTTATGACTGCGTCATAGTTATGATTCACTCACTGTGATAATTAAGTCACCTAAAAGCAGTTGCAATATACTCCTTTACGGAAACCTGATGTGTTGTATTTAGCCAAAAAATCACAATATTGATATAACTAAGATGTATTTATTTAAAATCATGTTGTCCCATACAGCCAAAAAACAACCACACTCAAACTAAAACTAAATCACACAATATTGCAGTATAAGCTGTCTAATATAATAAATTGGTTGTTTTGTTTTGTTTGATTTGACTGTAAACTGTAAAATGAAAAACAGGAAAAAAACGGACCCAAAACCAGTAATAATAACTTGTGAACCAATTCAATCATTTCTGTTTTCTATGCTACGCCTAGCAGTCATGTGAAAAGTGAACGAAAGACTCGAAAGACAAGACAGAAACAGAAATTAGTAGTTCACCCCTCGACTAGGTCTGAGTCGTTCGTTCAATTTTCCCGTGACAGCTGCAAGAGTAGTTCACCCCTCGAATGGGTCTTCGGGTCTGTCTGAGTAGTTTGTACAAAAGAGTAGTTCACCCCTCGAATGGGTCTTCGGGTCTGAGTGAGTAGTTCGTACAAAAGAGTAGTTCACCCCTCGAATGGGTCTTCGGGTCTGAGTGAGTAGTTCGTTCAAAAGAGTAGTTCCCCCCTCGAATGGGTCTTCGGGTCTGAGTGAGTAGTTCGTTCAAAAGAGTAGTTCCCCCCTCGAATGGGTCTTCTGGTCTAAGTCTTACGTTCACTGGTCACGTGATAGCTGCACAGGCTAGGCACGAGAGATCAGGAAACATAAATTAGTAGTTCACCTTTAGGGACTGAGTCTGTGGTTCACTTGTAACATGTTACTGATTTTTGGATTATTACACGTCAGTTCGCATTAACCACCCCTCCCGCCCGTCCCGTCCCGTCCCGTCCAATGAACGAAATGAAGAAAAGACTCGAAAAAAGAGTAGTTCATTTTACTGAATGAGAGTTAAAGAACCAAGTCACTAAAATGAACCCATCTTCCCATCACTAATTGTCACTCATCAAACGTATTTTGTGTGAAAAAACGCCGTCCTGTGACTCGTAACGTTCATATTAGACACCGGTGTATAAACTGTGGGACGCCACTTTTTATGGCGCTTTTTAACGGCATTGTAAACCATAGACTCAGTAAACATAGATAGGCCTACCTCGTTGGCCGTTGATGTATGTAGCCGCTATGGGTCTGCACGTTCGGCATCTTGGAGCGGTCAAGATCCGCTGGTAAACAAATGCAATGTGGATTGAGAGAAGCAAACCAAATCGACTGTAACTCGCTTCATTCTCAACTGATTTTCATGAAGTTTGCTTTGTTATAAAGGTGGGAAAATTAACATGACACGGGTTACTTCTTGGAATGAAATGCAGTCACTGTCATTCAGCTCTATGCCAAAACATTAACCTTTTGAATAGCCACAAGTTCCACTGGGACATGCAGGCTCCGATTTATGAATAGGAAACATCAAGTGTAAATTAATTAGAATATCAGCTTTTGTGAGTTTCTCCAAAAAAGTAGATTTCTATATCTATTATATTGTTATAAAGCTGTTATGTATTTATTATTAGGCAAATTCTCAGGCTCAAGTTTAGAGAAGAATATCCAGTCAGTTCAGCCATACACCCCAAGCCACATATGATGACCACTTCTGCAGGCTGGACAGTTACCATTACATAAACAATGTCACAAATATTGTAGATCTCAAATATAAAATTTCATCTTCAATAATTCACTTTAGACACTGACATATACCATATAATATAATAATACAATAGTACAATGTAATACAATACTATAATAGTATAATATAATACAATACTATAACATAATAATACTACAATACAATAATACCACAATAATACCACAATAATACCACAATACAATAATACCACAATACAATACCATACTATAATTGAACTAGTAATTTGGGCTGTCAAACGATTAAGAAATGTAATCGCAATTGCATTGGTGTCCGGATAGTGAATCGCGATTAAGCGCAAATTAATGGCAAATTTTTGTATTTGTTCAAAATTGACCAAATGAATGTTTTTGATACTCTTATCAACATGGGAGAGGAGTCCGTGAATATCAACATGGGAGAGGAGAAAATATGCTTGCTTTATGCAAATGGGTTTATTATTGGAAATTAATTAACTACACAAAACAAATATTGTGCAGAAACCCTCACAGGTACTGCAAAAATGCTCAGATCATAACATGGTAACCTCAAGCCTGTTAAATTTGACATTACTTAGTAATATGAGTATGACTAAGTATCTCACACAATGTAGTGTGACTAACCTTTTTTAAGCAACGCAAAACAGCCTGAAACAATCCAGGGACCCACACAGTTCAGGCATTTACCAATATGCTCAAATCACTTCATCTCTTGACAATCTTAGCCTAAGACAAGTGTTCGATACCAAAACAGGTATCGATTTGGGTCACAATACCGCAACGTTTTCTCTGGCTCAAAACGAGGTGGAGGTGGTACGATCCTCATCATGTGCACGCACATGCACGCAAGTGCACACACGTGCATGTGTATCGTTCCATTAACTGGCTCAAGCAAGCCCCTTTTACAAGCAACGTATTTTAGGAGTCGTAATAATTATATGATTAAAGAAAATTACAACTGTCACGTTAAAACATATATATATATATAAAAAAGGTGCTCTGTTCAGCATTTTCCACAAGCCTTTTTCTCATAGCCAGCCAGTGAAACAACGTTGCAAGGGTCCGGGGGCCTGATTGTAAACATGTAGTCCTAATGAATTAAGGAAAATTAGGCTTCTTGTGCGTTTTAGCCCACAGTACATACAGTGCATCCGGAAAGTAGTCATACCCCTTCACTTTTTCCACATTTTATTATGTTACAGCCTAATTCCAAAATGGATTAAATAAAAAAAAATTCTCAACATTCTACACACAATTATACTACAACAACTACAAAAATATCACATGTACATAAGTATTCACACCCTTTGCTGTGACACTCAAAATTGAGCTCAGGGCATCCCGTTTCCACTGATCATCCTTGAGATGTTTCTACAACTTGATTGGAGTCCACCTGTGGTAAATTCAATTGATTGGACATGATTTGGAAAGGCACACACCTGTTTATATAAGGTCCCACAGTTGACAGTGCATGTCAGAGCACAAACCAAGTTATGAAGTCCAAGGAATTAGAAGACAGATTTTAGTTTAATATATAAAAGTTTGGCTGGTCTATGTCAATTAGTCTCAGACTAACAGAGAAATGCAAAAGTGTTGCAACCGTCCCCGGTCTCCCCTACGTCCTTGTGCAAATAAAAAGCTACATCATTATCAACTTATTTATTGAAGTATACATTTTTACTAGGTACTAAACGTAAACGCTAACGTTTACGAGGCACTCCTGCTCGCTGCTGTGATCTTAACTATGCTATAGTATATGAGGAAGACTAGACCACCCCATACAAAAGGGTGATTCTCGTAAAATGTATATCTTTGGATTTTCCCCAAGTGCAAGTAATACGTTTACAAACATCCTCAGCTTCAATTTGAGACCCGTGAAATCCAGTTTCCCTGAACTTTGACCTCTCTACGCCTTTTACAATGACTTATTTATTACTTGCAGAACGTTGGGAAATCCCATAGGTTCCAATGGTATTTTAGAAAACGCTTGTAATTGTTTACCTCAAATATCGAAAACTGTTTGTCTTCAGATTTTGATTAAACTTTTACTGTGTATACCAGAGGCTTTGAATTGGATTTTAAAATGACTGAAATCGAGTTGGCCTAATATTCAGGCATGTAGGTGAAGCAAACAAAACTCTTAAGATAGTTTACTACAACTTCCCGTTTACTTATCAGTATAAACATTTAATCAGCTGAAGGCACACATGTTCACTACAAGAATGAACGTATGGTTTGTTTCACATAATATTAGTTAATCGCCTAGTTATATTAAAATGAACAGGGTGATGCAGTTGGTGCCGTGATTTAGGACACAGGTTTCACTGTAGCCCTTAACAGGCTGAACAAAAATTATTTTCAATAAATTTCCTATGGGTTTGCGCTAGCGTTCTACAGCTTTCAGAACAAACTCTTTTCTGCGTTCGGGGTAAAAATACTGCGTTCTATTGTCCGCCCTAACTATAGAATGGGTTACATAGCGTAAACAAGTTCACGATGTCTACCTAAAATATATTCTTCTCTTACAACTTGTAGTCATGGCAAACGTTAGTTGGTTAACTAATTTATACGTGGGTATAAATGAACGTGACTGTTTAACAGGCTTAACATATTTGGTATATGTGACGGGACCTTTTGCATGGATATGCGCAGCATGCAAATATTAGGCTTTATTACTAACAACACTGGCACAAAAAACACTTTCACTTTGTAACTTTGTTTTAATGAATGGATACCAGCGCAACCCACTACATTATATCTCTTCCAATTGCACCGGATAATTTTAAGTAGCATGCGTTCAAAACTGTTGCAATGTACAGCCCTGCGACATTAAATCAACACTAGTGCTGTCTTCAGTGTAAATGCTTGTTTATCAGATTTCAGCAGTGTGCTACTCTCAAATCCTCACACTGTAAGTTACAAAAATTGTCACCAAAGCAAAGGCTTGTAGACCAACCTGATTGCCCTAATGAAGGCAGTACTTTTATTTTCCTCACCATGAGGCTTATGAACAGCCATCCACATATTGTCAAAAATGTCCTACTCCTAGCCGTAAATTTCCCAATTTGTGCTCCAGTCTCCAATGATGTCCTTCATTGCAGAAGCGTGTATCCATGGCTAGTGCAAATGCCAACTGGAAACTAGCTAACTCTCTATGTAAAAACGATATGGTGCCGTCCTATACTCACAGGCGCATTCGTGCAGATGAACTGAACTGTTGTGTTTTGTTATTTATTTCGATCATGTCAAATAACGAGATGGAGTCACTGATGCAGTTTACAACTGGTGTTCGGCATAATAACCAAGACAGTAGCTAGGCCTACAAACGTAACCACATGCTAATACATAACATCAACGCTAGATGGCGGTACATGACCGTGAAAACTCTCTCCCAGTCAAAACCCTCTCCCCAGCCATTTCAATGGGGCCAATAACTGATTAAAAATAATAATAAAAAATATAACACGTGAACCGATCACGTAGCTGTATGTAAGCGCAATGGACTGCAATACCAAAGACATGTGGGCACTGGAATGGAATCGATTGGATCAAAACTGCGGGCTTAGATAAAGCGCCAAAAATATGCCTAATAATAATAATATGACTTTCCGAAAACAATATGTGATTGCATGACACAGTCACATAATAATATGACTTTCCGATAACGTGATGCGTCATACAACGCATCACATAATAACAAAACATATGAATCTACTCCGCATTCATTGCGTGAGAGTAGGCAACTCTGAAAATCCATACCAGGTTTTGCTTGTTACCTTTCCGTGACAGAAACAAGCCTCTGGTCCAGGCAACAGCCAAACACCAGCATCAATTAATGACTACATCTTGTTATGTGACATGTAAACATGGCATCAGAAGTGGGATAGCTAACTCATAAATAACAAAAACACCACGCCAGTTCAGGACATCTGCACAAATGCGCCTGTGAGTATGTAATAACAACGTCACCATATCTCTGATTATTCCAGTTAGTTTGCTAGTTTCTAGTTAGCATAAGCACCTAGCCATGTACAGACGCTTCCCCCTCCTGCTGTATTGAACAACAGTTGCATAGTGTGTTTCATGTTCACTGGCTATCAAGAAGTGAGTGTTATTGAAATAGTAACTGCTTAGAATAGTCAATGCAAACCATGACTCATTGACTGTATTAAGTCAACACTGTGTAGTGTAAGTAGTGAACTAACAATATTCTTAAAAGAGGACACAGGCATTGTACAAAGGCAACGCAATACTAGATACAATTTTGGCTTTATGGAACGTCATACGCTAAGCCATGTCAGTTAGCAAGCTCAAGACAATGAGGCATAGTGCACATGCATGATCGGTTCACGTGTTATTCTTTTATTTTTAATCAGTGTTTTGCATCCACCCATGCATTGAAATAGAGTGCAGTACATGTTCCATCTATATGGTTGTAGCGCTCATCGTTCAGTCTTGTTAGATAAATGCTTATCTGGAGCAAGTTATATAATACGTACAGAGTAGCCCTATTTAGGTGTTGGAGAAACAGTAATGGTGGATCTAACCTAGGAGTTAATGCTAAAACACAATAACCAAAGTCAAGGAACGTAGTCATCATTAGAGCTGTCCTGGTTGGGTATTGAAGATATACATTTGCATAACAGCCCATGAGGTTTTTGGGGTTTTTTTTCGGGGGGGGGGGGGGGCTCATTAATGTTTACCTCTCATCGCTTTTACGTATGTATGGTAGAGTAGAACCTAACTACAGTGAGGTAAGTGAAATTCTTTTTTGGGGGGGCAACCGTGACTTTGAACACTGTACTCATTAATGACTACCTCCCAAATCGCTACAAATTGCCTATTGATGATTTGAACCCAATCCTTAGTGCTCGAGCTTGAACTGTGGCAGGGTTATATTGAATGCATTGTCAGTGAAAGCCCAACCTATATAAAATCAAACAATAGTACTAAGTCATCGTATATTTCCGCCATTACATTATAATGAAGCGGCACTAACAATCTAACACCAGTAAGCAATCCTGTCAACAAACATGGTCTGGACTGCAGTCTACTTGTGCTGCAGGGGCAGGTTTTGCTCGCTAAGGCGGTCAGTCTAATAACTACGACGCATCACATCGCATTTTCTCAGGAAAGTGCATATTCTAGTTAAAAATATAACACTTGAACCGATCACTTAGCAGTATGAAAGCGCAATGGACTGCAATGCCCAAGACAGGTGGGCACTGGAATGGGATCGATTGGGTTAAACTGGGGGCGTAGTTAAGGCGCCAAAAATAGTCCTAAAAAAAAAATAATAATAATAACTAGCAAATGCATTTCCATGAGCAAATGCGATGTGATGCGTCACAGATATTAGACTGAACGCCATACCACAGCACAAGTGGACTGCGCTACAGACCCCGTTTGTTGACAGGGGTTTTTAAACGTGTCTTGGGCGAGCGGCTCACCTACCCAGTTGTAAACATTTAGTGAGTTATTGTAAAGGAGAGTTAGGTTTCTTGTGCGTTTTTTTTCTGTGAAGAACTATTAGTAGCCTTATTACATATTAGTATTAAAAAACATCAATTCCTGACAGATAATTTGTTTTGTGATTAAGAATCATTAGACCTTATTTATAATATTTTGTTTATTTATTGACACCTTCACTTTATAAAGGTGTATCAAGCCCTTAAATTAATAAAATAAACCTAAAATGCCAATTTTGTCTGATCACCAATCTCCAAATTAATCCATTCCGCTTTCCTTGCGTGACAATAGCCAACTCTTAGAAAATCCATACCAGGTTTTGCTTGTTACCTTGCTGTGGCAGAAGATAGTCTTCGATCTGACCAAACTACGTTTACTAGCTAAAGTTCGTTCATAGGCACGTTTCTCTATCAGCATGCTCGCATTGTTTTGAAGCAAGAGGCCAGTAGTCATAAATGTGCACGCATAGCGAATCCAACTTGTTAATCAATACATTATATATTAAAGTAGCAGGCTGTATGAGAGAATCAGTTGGCTGTTTGGCAAGAAGCCGGCCGGCGCATAAAAGCTGCAAACTGACTGTCATTAAAAAAAATAAAAAAAAACATTCTAAACGTTTAGGAGGATCATCAGTCCTTACAATCGAGAAATTTACCACAATGTAGGCTATACAGAAGTGTGCCTTTGCACAGAACTAAGGTAACAAATAACCGCGATGATGAGCACAAAAGGAGAGAGAGAATTAAGGCAGAAAAAGTTATTCATAAAGCTTTTTACATTGCCCGAGTTGGACTCTCCATAGCGCTACATCAAGCAAGGTTATTCACCTGCACTTGGGCTACTCGTAAGACTCTGCGTACTGAATGTGAGTTAAGTTGCATTTGTTTAACATTAAAAAAGAATTGTGGTGACTTGAATTGGATAGTGGCTGATAACACCTATCAAGTGTTTCCATAAGAGGTTCAACAGCGGTGCTGTTTTTTTTTTTTTCCCAGAGATCGCTAACCTTCACAATTTGGATGTTAAAGTTATTTCCATGGAGTCAAGCGTTAGCTAGTCTTTAGTTAAGGCACCATAAATGATAGTTTACTGGTAATTCTGCAAATTCGCGTTAGGTTAGGACACCTCACGCTACCGTGCTTAGCCAGACATAGTGGGAGTACCGTCAACGGGTTCATTACGTCGTGGTTAAACTGCTGCTTACTGCATGTGAAATCTATTTCTTTAAGTGGACATTAGCTAGCTGAAGTGTGCGTAGTTGAAATGACAAGGGAGAGTTTTCACGGGCATATACGCCATCTAGCATTAAGTTATGCAATTTGCATACTGACTGTCTTGGCTATTACGCTATGTCTTTGCTGTTCGTTAACGAATAATTCAGGAGATCCGTACACAATGGAGTACTGGCCAGCAACTATTTTCTTGTCCATGTCTTGATCTTGCCCCGCGTACGCTACACCTACGCTACAACTACTTTGACTGCAGGGTTTTCATCTAGTCCTCCATTATTGTGATTAAGAGGGACACTATCAAAACCGTCATGTCTGTGTTTACACTTGCTTGCTCACTGTCTACAGACTATATGCCATGCTTGAAATATGAAACCTTTTCCATAACCAGTGAGCAAACGTGCAATGACGTCCCTGTTAGACAAATGTTCTAAACATATTCTTTGTAAATCTTTACAATCATTCCCAGAAAGAACCAAGCAGGCCTGCCTTGTTGCACGATCCAAATTTTCTTCAAAACTTGCCATTTTCAGTGTGTTGATTGCCAGCTCGGAGGTCGTTGATGTTTAACGTTGAGGCAGGAACTTAAAAGCTGTAACACACAGATAGTGGAAGTGGAGGAATCTGGATTGATTCTGATTGGTGCCAACTGAAACATTCGGCGCAAATGGCAGGCTTATTTCAATATCTTAGATCAGTTCAGCGAGACTACTTTCTGCCTAATATATCTCACCCATTGACAGGTGCCAATGTAACGAGATGACCCATGTTATTGTAGGGTGACTGGCTTTCTACTTCTGGTGTGTAAATTACTCTTTATCAATATTGGTAGATTATCAATTTTCATAAATTTATATTATAATCGATCAAGGTGATGAAGTGTAATTACCTATATACGGAGCACCACCACACAGAATTTCGCTTAGGCTAAGCACGGCTCTGCGGGTAACCAAATCAATCATTCATTTAATAATGTAATGGTTAATGTTTTAATCCCAATTCTGAAGTAGTGAAGTTCTATGTTACGAGAATAAATTATTGTATGAAAACGAAGATATGACACAGCCGGGTTTAAATGCAAAGCAATTATTTTTATTTACTAATCTAAAGAAAGTATGATAATTACGTTACTATACGAATGACTAAATTATAACATTAATAAACTAAAGTGTTGTAGGCATTTAACGCTATGGTTAGAATCTAAACAAATACAGTATAACAGTTAAAATATTGACAAATTATGGTAAGCACTCCCAGCAGAAATTGTCTAGGCTCTAGCATCAAACGCTCAATGTCACGGAAAGTGGGCTTTACGTTACTTTGAGACGATAGGTGGCGTTGTGTAGCAAAGGGATGGATTTTGATCCCTTTCGCGGCTGGACCAAAGTGGAGAGGTCCGGGTTTTAGTGGTAAAGTTCTGAACCTCAGTTCGTTGTGTGAAGTTGGAAAGTTCTGAAATTTAGTTCCTTGTTTGAATAAACGTGGAAAAGAAACGTAGGTTTTGGGTCTTCTTTGACCTCTTGTGGTAAGGACAAAGGTGCGCTGGTTCTGTCTCGGTGATCCAGCGGGTTCTCTGACTCAGTAGATTTGGTTAAAAGCTCTGAATCATTTCGGAAAATGTTGGAAGTCCGAACGTGTTTGAATAAATGCTCCTTTGCTCTGAAGTGGTGAAGTTAGAAAGTTCGAAAATGTTGCGAGGGTTTTCCGGCCTGTAGTGAGGTCAAAGGCCTAATTCCTTTGTTCTGAGTTGCTAGCAGACGTGTGGTCAAGGAATAGAGTTGGTGCAATTATATCAACCTGAGTAACGACAGGGTGTCCTCCCAGGTTACGTGCGGATGTTTAAAAGCAATAGTTTCCTGGTTGGGAACCCTATTTAAGCTAGTTTGAGAAAGGGGTGTAGGGAATGTGGCTGGGTCATCCGATTGGCTGCATGCCAATGAGCAAAGTTGTAGATTATCTCACTTCACTGATAAACTGGCTGGCAATCCTGATTTTATCTCGTACAGTTTTGTTTCTATTTACGCATATATACTTGGAATATGTTCTATAAAACGTTTCCAAAGCTTATGACATTTCATTGTTTACATTTCGATACCAAACTTGACTGCTAGCTCGGATAGTTCACTTAGAAATACAAATACACAATATATATATATTATTAGAAATACAACAATTGATATTACAATTTCTTCTCATTGTTAATGTCCAATAATTCCATTGATTGTTCCTTACGCAACAATTTATTAATCTCAATTTATTAATCCTTAACATCGCAGCTGGAATTGCTGGAATAGAGTTAAGGTTTTATGGCCCTTTGTGTTGAGAGGCCATGCTGGCTCCATGGGAATGTTCCTAGGGGCCATTTTGGGCCTGAGGGGGAAGATTTCGGGATTGGTTTCACTACATTGTCCACTTCACCTGTCAGTGGTTTTAATGTTTTGGCTGATTGGTGCATTGTTATGGAAATTCTAATAGTAAGCATGAGATCAGCAAGGTTCAATAATGTTCGATTCATGCGTTTCATTTAACCAAGTACTTCTGCAAAAAAGGTTCAAGCATTTTGCGAAAGGATCACCCCACACAGTGTTTAAGATGCTGTTCTAATGAAGTGAAAACGTATTATCGTATCAGCTTTCTTGTATAGAAACAGTTGTCCTTCTCCCCTGTCCTTGCATTTCACTGATTCACTCATGTTTTATCACTGTTTACACCCATAAGAACCCTGATTCAAACTTAAACAAAATTACATGAGGTGCTTTCCTGTTTACAGAATTGTGTGTAATTGTGCCGAAATTTGACCGGCTGCCGAAATTCGATTTGAACACAAATTCAATCATACAAATGTATGACACAACCTTTAATATTTCAAAGCCCACTCTGAAATATAACCACACAGCTGCCATTTTCTTTCCCACTTATTTGAAAGCAAACATGCGCACGGCAACAACATTTAGGCAAATTGATGTGACTTAAACATCGGCCACTGCCATCGGCGAATGCCATCTTATTTGGCGATAGGCCAATGGCAGTCAACAAGGTCAACATCGGCCGATACCAATGTACGGCTGATACATCTGTGAATCCCTAACGTGTGTGTGTGTGTGTGTGTGTGTGTGTATATATATATATATGTATATATATAATGTGTGTATGTATGTACACACACACACGTATATGTGTGTGTGTATATATATATATATATATATATATATATATATATATATATATATATATACGTGTATACATGTGTATATATATAATTCTGTGTGTGTGTGTATATATACAGTGCATCCGGAAAGTATTCATACCCCTTCACTTTTTCTGCATTTTATGTCACAGCCTAATTCCAAAATGGATTAAATAAAAAAAAATTCTCAACATTCCACATACAATACCGCAAAATGACAAAGTGAAAAAAGTTTTTGGAATTTTTTGCAAATGTATAAAAAATAAAATATCACATGTACATAAGTATTCACACCCTTTGCTGTGACACTCAAAATTGAGCTCAGGTGCTGCCCGTTTCCACTGATCAACCTTGAGATGTTTCTACAACTTGATTGGAGTCCACCTGTGGTAAATTCAATTGATTGGACATGATTTGGAAAGGCACACACCTGTTTATATAAGGTCCCACAGTTGACAGTGCATGTCAGAGCACAAACCAAGTTATGAAGTCCAAGGAATTGTCTGTAGACCTCCGAGACAGGATTGTATCGAGGCACAGATCTGGGGAAGGGTACAAAAAGTTTCTGCAGCATTGAAGGTCCCAACGAGCACAGTGGTCTCCATCATTCGCAAATGGAAAAAGTTTGGAACCACCAGGACTCTTCCTAGAGCTGGCCGCCCGGCCAAACTGAGCAATCGGGGGAGAAGGACCTTGGTCAGGGAGGTGACCAAGAACTCGATGGTCACTCTGACAGAGCTCCAGTGTTCCTCTGTGGAGATGGGAGAACCTTCCAGAAGGACAACCATCTCTGCAGCACTCCACCAATCAGGCCTTTATGGTAGAGTGGCCAGACGGAAGCCACTCCTCAGTAAAAGGCACATGACAGCCCGCATGGAGTTTGCCAAAAGGCACCTAAAGGACTCTCAGACCATGAGAAACAAAATTCTCTGGTTTGATGAAACCAAGATTGAACTCTTTGGCCTGAATGCCAAGCGTCATGTCTGGAGGAAACCAGGCACTGCTCATCACCTGGCCAATACCATCCCTACAGTGAAGCATGGTGGTGGCAGCATCATGCTGTGGGGGTGTTTTTCAGCGGCAGGAACTGGGAGACTAGTCAGGATCAAGGGAAAGATGAATGCAGCAATGTACAGAGAGATCCTTGATGAAAACCTGCTCCAGAGCGCTCTGGCCCTCAGACTGGGGCGAAGGTTCACCTTCCAACAGGACAACGACCCTAAGCACACAGCCAAGATAACAAAGGAGTGGCTTCGGGACAAGTCTGTGAATGTCCTTGAGAGGCCCAGCCAGAGCCCAGACTTGAACCCGATTGAACATCTTTGGAGAGATCTGAAAATGGCTGGGCACCGACGCTCCCCATCCAACCTGATGGAGCTTGAGACGATCTGCAAAGAAGAATGGGAGAAACTGCCCCAAAATAGGTGTGGCAAGCTTGTAGCATCATACTCAAGAAGACTTGAGGCTGTAATTGCTGCAAAAGGTGCTTCAATAAAGTATTGAGTAAAGGGTGTGAATACTTATGTACATGTGATAATTTATTTTTTTATTTTTAATACATTTGCCAAAAATTCAAAAAAACTTTCTTCACTTTGTCATTATGCGGTATTGTGTGTAGAATGTTGAGATTTTTTTTTTTATTATATATAGATATATAGATATGAATACTTTTTTGAGTTTTTGCAGTTTGTTTTTTGACTATTGTTATTGCAATGTTTGTTTTATTAAAAATAACACCTTTGTTTGTCTTTACAGATTATTAAATAATGAAGGATCTCTTCTGGCTTACTCTGGTTATGGGGACACTGATGCCCGGGTTACAGCTGCTATAGCTAGCAACATTTGGGCAGCTTATGACAAGAATGGCCACCAAGCATTTAATGAAGACAAACTCAAATTAATTTTGATGGACTGCATGGTAAGAGTGACATTCCTAATTAATTAACCCTGCAGTCCTGTGTGTTTAGAAAGACTTGCTTGTTTTCCAATGGAGTTTATAAGTATACGTTGTTACTTAAAGGTGCAGTATGTAGTTCTAGAGAATTGGGGAAAATATGGCAAGAATTTGAATCACAGGACTCAAAAAGTCTTTGGTCCTCCTTTCCCTCTCAATGGCCCATCCCACACATGCCTGTGCGCGCTCTGACCTGACTTCATGAGGCTGAGCAAGGCAGTGTTTTATGAATCATGTGTAGGCCTATGTTGTGCATATTTTTGTTCTCACCAACAACGCATAAAGCCATGTCTGATTCCGAGGTGAGAAACAAAAGAATCCGAACGTCTGATGATCGTAAACGCTCTAAAACTGAGTGGTTCATACCAAAGCAAGGAGCACAGACACAAATGACCGTTTCCTAGGAGTGTGCACGCGAGGTGATTGACAGGCAGGTAGCCCTCACTCCTTGCAAAAACTCTCCTGATTGATTGGGGATAGGTGGGTGTTTTTTAAAAGCTGAATACAGGGCCCAAGGCGCTCATATATAGCGCACCTTCTCTCTGAGCATTTGGTTTAATGAAATCCTCCAGGAGGTATGAAATAAACGTAAAAAAAAACATAATTTTTTTTATTTATTGTTAGAAATTCAAACTTAGATACTACACATTTGATTGGGCCATGGGTGCCAAAGCCACAATGCTAAATCCAGTTTAGTGCGAACACTCATTGAACACACTCGATGTGTACCCTTTAAAAAAAAAAAAAAACTTTTGTTGTTGGCTTTCAAGAAAGGAAGGTTTATGCAACTATAGCCTATCTTATTTCTTCATACCGATATTCAGCAGAATCAGTTCGCACTACATTCTAGCACTGCTCACCCCCGCAGTATGCTACTCCGCTCCAACTAACTATTCTACGTGACCGCGTCGCCCAGCCTAGCTTTTTTGTTCTCCTCCTGCTCTTTTTTTTTCTTCCACTGAAGGCTACATTCAACTATAGCCTACAGGGCAGGCACACTGGACCAACACACAAACAAAACTGTTGTTTGAACAGAGGTTTGGAAAACAAATTCAGTGCGGCTCACAACAACTCTACCGGCTTGAATTTTTCGGCCCATTGCAGTCTAGAACCGCCTTCACATGGAATTCCCACCAACAGGAGTGATCGACATGCATAATTGTTGACATCGGAAATGAAAAGTCAAATGAGATTGCAAAGTAATTTGAATTTTGTCACAAAAATGGGGACATTAAGGAAATTACATACAAAAAGAGAGTAAAACTTTTTAGATTTTGAATTGTGTCGTTGAATTTTGCCACAATGTGCTAAGATAGTAATTGCATTATTTGTGACAGAGCTCAATTAGGAAATGAAATACCAAAGTGAACATTGACACTGTCATTGGAGCATTTACTTTTTTCATAACAGTAAAAGTTTAAAGTTATTTTGTATGAATTTTTAAAAAGAATTTAAGTAGATAATAAACAAGATAAAACAAAAATCTATATGAATTTTTTGTTATAAAATGTACAAAATGCATTATATTGACTTTATAATTATTGATTGATATTACGCATACACAGTCATTATAATAGAATTTGAATGGATATCTCAGTTATTGTGAGATCCTTGGTGGAAAAATGGGTGCTCGGACACTGTTTTTGTAATGACTACAGCGTTTCGGTAGTGACAACTGTATTCATTTTTGTATTATGTCACTACTGAAACGGTGTAATTTTTTTCGGTATTGACAAATTTAAACTTTACAAAAGTTATAAAACTTACAAATTTAATCACAAAACTAAATTGCTACCATGCAGATGGCTATCAAATAGATATTTGGAGTGATGTACACTAATACAATCAACATATGTAGCAGTGTTTCCTCTAGGATTTTTTTCAGCAGCAGGGAGTGGGGGTGTGTTGTACCTGGGTGGTGGGCATGTTGCTTATTTAATATCAATAGGTTATTAAAAAAATAAAATAGCACATGGCTGCAAAACAAACTTTAGAACAAATTTATTTACATCTATTACATTTTAAAATAAAACAGTCCTGTGGGAAGAAGCAAATGACGAGGCATACGAAAGAAAGAAACTCCGCTATAGCAAATTAGCAGCAGAGGCAGAACAGCGAGGTTGGAGAACAAAGGTGTGTCCTGTGGAAGTTAGATGCCGTAGATTTGTGGCAATATCAACAACCAAACTACTTAAGGAGTTAGGGATCTGCGGCAAAGAACTGCGCCAAACCATAAAAGCTATGTCAGATATAGCAGAAAGAAGTAGCCAGTGGCAGTGGCTAAAAAGAAAGGATCCTATATAGGCACAAAAGTAAAGAACATCATGTTGAAAAACCACAAAAAGTTTGTTTAATATCAGGACAAAGGTATAAAAGGTAAGTCTTTACTGCAGAGCATAATTCACCAAGTCTGTTGGAACAGAGTAGGGAAATAATATCTTCTTTTCAGGTGGTAAGTGTCCCTGCAGAGTTGGCAGAAAGCGCCTGCAGGAATAGGGATAGGTATAGGGATATCTGCAGAGCGTCATATACCAAGCCTGCAGGAACAGAGTAGGGAAAGATTGTCTTCTTTTCAGGTGGTAAGTATCCCTGCAGAGTTGGCAGAAAGTGCCTGGAGGAATAGGTAATAGGGATAGGTATAGGGATATCTCTCAGCTTAATAAACAACTTTTTTTAATATCTGGCCGTGCCGAGAGGGGATATAGAGGGAAAAAACACAGATTTTCTGATTTTAGAGGACATTTACTTCAAAACAATGAAACAAAACTCTTCAATATGCTAACCTAAATAAAAAGTTTGTAGTCTCACTTCCTGGTTAAAATTTTAGGGGTGTTGCTAAAATCAGACTTGGTGTGCAGACAAAATCTAATTGTGTTTCGGTAGTGACAGGAAAGTTGGGGACATCAATTTCCCAATGCAGTTTCTTAATTTATATTTTTTTCATGAAATGGATCTGAATCTTTCAATAGCCATTTAGAAGAAAACAATAAATTTTATTTTTCAAACTAGAAAATGCATTTCCCTGAGCAAATGCGATGTGATTGCGTTTCCACCATCAGCGACAAAATCAGGTAACCAATGAAGGGCTGCAAGGATAGGTGTAATGTGGTCTTCTTCTAGTAGCTTACGCGTTTAAAACCTGGCAGCAGCGTTTTGAACCAATTACAGTCTTTGGATGTTTCGCTTGCTGATTCCAGAATAAAGTGCATTGCAATAGTTGAGTCTGGAGGAAATAAAAGCATGCATGACCTTTTCTAAATCTGAATCTGAAGAATCTAAATAATTTTTCCAATGGTATTTTAAAAAACGCTCGTCATTTTTTACCTCAAATTTTGAAAACTGTTTATCTTCAGATTTTGATGAAACTTTTAGGTGTATTCCAGAGGCTTTGAATTGGATTTTAAAATGACTGAAAATGAGTTGGCCTTATATTCAGGCATGTAGGTGAAGCAAACAAAACTCTTAAGATAGGTAAACGGGAAGTTGTTGTAAACTATCAGTATACAAATTTAATCAGCTGAAGGCACACATGTTCACTACAAGAATTAATGTATGGTTTGTTTCACATAATATTAGTTAATCGCCTAGTTATATTAAAATTAACAGGGTGCAGTCGGTGTCGTGATTTAGAAAGCACCCTGTACTGAACTGTAGCCCTCAAAAGGCTAAACAAACATTCTTTTCAATTAATTTCCTATGGGTTCGCGCTAGCGTTCTACAGCTTGCGGAACCAACTGTCTTTTCTGCGTTAAGGGGTAAAAATACTGCGTTCTATTGTCCGCCATAACTATAAGTTACATAACGGAAACAAGTTCACGATGTCTATCTAAAATATATTCTTCTCGTACAACTTGTAGTCATGGCAAATGTTAGCTGGTATTTCTGAAACTAAATCTAGATTCATAACTAGATCCACCATCGTTATTTCTCCAACACTTCAATAGGTCTACTGTAAACGCGTATTGTATAACTTGTTCCAGATATGTTTATCTAACAAGACTGAACGATGAGCGCTACAACCGAATAGATGGAACATGTAAAGGCTACTGCGCTCTATTCATTTCAATGCATGGGTGCAAAACACAAATTTAAAATAATAAGAAAATAACACATGCACCGATCACTTTTAGCCACTGCATGCACACTATGTCTATTGTCTTGATAAACTTGCAAGCTGACGTGGCTTAGCATATAACGTTCCATAATGCCAAAATTGTATCTAGTATTGCGTTGCCTTTGTACAATGCCTGTGTCCTCTTTTAAAAATATTGTTAGTTCACCACTTCCACTATACAGCGTTGTAATACTTAATACAGTCAATGCGTCATGCGTTGTGGTTTGCATTGACTATTCTAAGCAGTTATTGTTTCAATAACACTCATTCCTTGATAGCTAGTGAACATGAAACACACTATGCTACTGTCGTTCAATACAGCAGGAGGGGGAAGCGTCTGTCCCTAGCTAGGTGTTAATGCTAACTAGAAACTGGCAAACTAGCTATAGAATAATTAGCGATATGGTGACGCCGTTATTACCTACTCACAGGCGTATTCGTGCAGATGTCCTGAACTGGCGTAGTGTTTTTGTTATTTATGAGTTAGCTATCCCACTTCCGACGCCATGTTTGCATGTCAAATAACTAGAGATGCACCGATACTACTTGGTGGTATCGGTATCGGGCCGATACTGGGCTCCAGTACTCGAATCGGGTATCGGAAAATATTACCATATCAATGTCCGATACTTATGCTAAATTATAGTTTTGATTCTCAGCGGGAAGGTCAATTGTTAAATGAACGGTCTAATAAAAAATGGCGATTACGTGAAAGCAGCACTTCAGTCACAGTCATGTTCCAACTAAAAACCTATCTTGGAGAAAGACAACGCACTGGTACAGAGCAGACAAAATCCGTCTGCCCGCCTTGGCAAATTTGCGAACACCATTCATTTATATAGCTATAGCGTTCCTATCATCTGCACTGTGCAGCAGGCCTACGGAAAGCGAACGACTAGTCAGCTGAGCGCAGCCTTGGTTGGCAACAGGAGAAACAGACTGTGTATGTAGCCTAGTGCTGCTTTTTGTTTTAAAAAAACCAACAACGTTGAGTCATTGACGTGAATGAGACTTTCTTTCTTTCTCATGTTTCAAGCCCACACCATAGAACCTTGCCTTGGTGGTTTAAAAACTACAATTTCGGTTTGTAAAAATGCTTCTGAATTGCGTTTCGCTAAATATATTATTTAGTTCGCTTAAGGTATTCTTAACGAAATCCAAGATGTTAACTTTTTTTTCATGATTTCATAACGTCTGCTACATTAATATAATTATGTTACGGCCGTGTTCTGCGCTGTTCTGTTAGACCTAAACCGTTGTCGTTCACCTTCATTAGTTTAAGGGTGTGCGCATCAAAACTAGCCTAATGAATATAAAATACATTTAAACAAATATATAAATTATATAGCCTACAGACAATTTGTTATTCATTATTGATATATTATTAATTTAGCCTACTACGATTGCTGAATTAGAAAGTAGTTTTATTCAGGCTGCATGTGATTTGGCAATGTCATGAAAAGTACTCGTATCGGGACTCGGATCGGCGAGTACTCAAGTTTAAGTATCGGCACTGGTATCAGTCACCCAAAAATGGTATCGGTGCATCTCTACAAATAACGAGATGTAGTCATTCATTGATGCTGGTGTTCGGCATAACCAAGACAGTCAGTACACAAACGTAACAACATGTAATTGCATAACATCAACGATAGATGGTCATATATGCCCGTGAAATATCTCTCCCATTCAAAACCATCTCCCCATTCATCTCAGTGGGGCCAAAAAACAAATAAAAATAAAAATTAACAATATTTGACGTGAACCGATCACTTAGCTGTACGTAAGAGCAATGGACTGCAATACCCAAGACATGTGGGTATCCTTGCCCTGGTATCCATTCATATGAACAATAAACAGAACACTACGAGCATACAAGAAGACATAGTATTCAGACATCAACCAAAATTCAGACATCAACCAAAATTATGAAAAGGTTGTTACAAGTTAACGTAATGCACTGCTCCGCTTCTATTGACGAGAAAGTTCCCCGCGAGGGTAAAGAGTTGGTCCACTGTTCCACAACGAGGACGGAATCCGCATTGCTCCTCCTGGATCTGAGGTTAGACAATCGGTTCGAGACTCCTTTCCAGCACCCTGTCATAAGCTTTCCCAGGTTGGCTAAGAAGTGTGATACCCCGATAATTAGAGCACAGCCTCCGGTCCCCCTTTTTAAAAATGGGAACCACTACTCCGGTCTGCCATTCCATTTGTACTATCCCTGACCTCCACAAGAATAATAATACATTTTTTTACACGTGAACCGATCACTTAGCTGTATGTAAGCGCAATGGACTGCAATACACATGCAAGACGTGGGCACTGGAATGGAATCGATTGGGTCAAAACTGCGGGCGTAGATGAGGCGCCAAAAATAGGCCTAATAATAACAATAATAATAATAATAATAATATGACTTTCCGAAAACAGTATGTGATTGCATGACGCAATCACATAATAAAGTAAATAGTGTTTTCCTGTAATTTTCAGCTGAAATTTAGGGGTTTTGTTTGGGGAGAGCCAACTGCCAATAGAAAGTAGCCTTGATTTTTGTAAATGTCTAGTTGCATAGTATCACAATGAAAGTATTGTTCCAAGATAAGACAAGATAAGACAAAAGTTTAAAAATAATTATTTTAAAAAAATACTTTTTTTAGTTGGGCACTGCAATTTGAACACTTTCTGCAGAATCAGCTATATATATATATATATATACGCGTTAACGCAAATACGTTGTAACGCCACAAATTATTTTTTTTATTTTTTTTACACAGTTAATGCTGTCGTAAATCAGACTGAAACTAGCAAGCCATGAATCAAGAAAAGTTTTTTTTTTTATGACAAGTTCAGCTACAAACCCTGCTAGATGGGTCTGTTGACTAGACCAAAGTTATTTGCAAGTACTGGCGATTAAAATGAGGTACTACTACTGGAGAACATCTCATCTTAAATACCATTTGCTAGCCAAGCACACAGCTAATGCAGACAGTACCATTACTGTATTAGCTCTGAAACATTTCGCTTGGGAGCCTTTATTATATTTCCCCATGTGAGATTGGACAGAATTACATTCTGGTTTACAATTACATTCAGTGTGAGTAAGCTTTGATTCTGAAGTATTGAGCATTTAGCTGACCAATGTACCTGTTATACAATGAACGCATTGTGTTTTAGTCAGAAAGCAGAAATTAAAGTTGACGCTACCTACCTGGGCGCAAATTTTTACTGCTCCCCATAGTAGTGCGATAGCAATTTCTCAGTTGAGTTATACCATGACAAGGGATTTTGCCCAAACAATATACACAGTCAGGACCTTAGTTAAACGTATTGATATAGCTAGCTAACGTTAGCTAAACCGAAGGCTATTTATTTATTTACTTCAGACTCAGCCTTTCCCCGGCTAATGTCAATGTTTTGTTTTCACACACAACTGACTGACATGACAACAACCGATTACGTCCTATGAGGGACGGGTTCAGTTTTGTTAGATATAAACTTATCTGCAAGTTCTATAATGCGTGTTGAAGTATTGAAGTCTTAGATATATAACGATGGTGGATCTAGCGAACCTCAGGCTAAAAGGTCAAGGAGCGTAGTCTAGTAGTCATCATTACTGCTGTCCTGATGGCATTGAGGTTTACATTTGCATAATATCCCAGCAAGCCCTCTTGGATAACTTTTTTGGGGCAACCGTGACTTTGAAGACTACTCACTGAGGACTACCCCTCCAATTGCTGCAAACTACATATGGTAGAGTCGGCGCCATCCACGGTGCACAAGCTTGAGCTATGGCAGAGATAATGTGGAACGCAATGTCGGTGAAAGCCCGACCTTGTCAACAGTACATTTATGGTAAATTTTGATCAGAAGAAAAATTTGTTAATTTGCGATTAATCGCAATTGGCAATGGACACATGCGCTAAATTGCAATTACATTTTTTTATCGCTTGACAGCCCTAATATATATATATATATATATTATACTGTATGTGTGTGTATGTATATCTATCTATCTATCTATTTCTATCTATCTATGTATATAGAGTATAAGTGTTAATATCTATAGAGCTCTTGCTAATTCACAGTTCGCTTCCACATAGCGTTTGTTCTTACTCAAATAAATCTTTATGTAGTTTGATCCAAAATGTTTTATTTAATATCAAATGATTGACGAACTGGTTTAAGCACATATCCTTAAGCCACAGACAATTCAATATTTCCATATTTCTACCGTTAAAAACATCAGTTGTCATTTTAAAACTCACCACTGTGTGGTGGTAGACGCTGGACTTAGAATCTGCTTTTTTAGATCAAAACGGGCCGTCAAAAATGGTGTGCCCCTAGCGTTTCAGCCAAATTATAAGTCCCTTTCCATAATTTTAAACGGTCAAACTTCGACTCATTTTCAAGCCAACCCTTCTTGGGACGTGACATCGAGCGACGGCTCCGATCAGTCATGAACAAATTACTTAAAATGCGTTTCAAATACTTCAATTGTGTTGCTACTACCCCAAAATGCATCCATCGCTTGAGAGCTTTCACCTGGACATAGAGGAGGGCCTAATGGAGGAGTGCTCAAAATTTGCCTTAAATTTCAAGTCAATCGCTTTGTGGAAATTAGAGATCCACCTCCTTAAAGCATGTGATGCATTTGCTGCTTAAAGTGCTTCATTCATTGTGTTCGGACATCGGTAAGAGGTTCGCGAGGGAAAAACAATATAGAGACATATTTTAAGTGTACGTTTTCCTAAAATATTGTTGCACAAACCCAAGAAGGATGCATAAATATTACTTTTCCAATACGGGGGAGGCTTCTCAGTCCCTCGAGTTTTTACCCCTATCCCCAATATTTCTACCCTTCCCCGGGAACGGGACCTGAGGCAGCCGCGAACCGATATGGTAGGTTCTCTCGTGGATTCACTGTGGCCCCTCCTACTATCCCTCGTCGGAAAGAGGAAATAACCTCACTACCCACCCCGTGCCTGAACCCCTGTCTCTGCGAGGCGCACGAGCTACAGGCCTATAGAGGCCCCTTTCGAATGTGCTTGATCTCTGTTTTCTTCCCTTGTGTAGATACTCACTAGTTCTATTCTCCCCTACCTAAACTTTTGTACTGTTTTTCCACCAGAGGGAGAGGACCTTTGGGTTTTCTTACACCCGCGTTCAAGGACAAACGCCTGGGGGGAGAGGGAGCCCTATAAGCAGCCCTACGGATCGCCTCCCAAAGCGATCTCCCCCGTTGCAATAGAGTCGTTAACTGTTTACCAAGCCCAGACAATGTCTAACATTCAATCTCTTTCGCCTACCTTCCTCTGTTGACGTTTTGCAGCACCAGCAGACGAAGGTCGACTCCTGCGGTCAGGAAGCTGTTTGAGGAAGGCCCAGTTTCACAAGTTCAAAGCTGCCGGGGAGCTGTCGCTCTGGTTGTCTGTGTGTGTGTGTGTGAGAGGACTAGGCGCGCCTGTTAAAAGGCGGCTGTGTCTTTAGGAGATGACCAAACTACGGGTGAAGTTAAGGCCTGTTAGACCTGAGAATTATCAGAGCCCAAAAGGGGACCAAACTATATTATTGTCAGAATCTTCAGAGGCCGGTATTTATTTCTCAGATGAAAAGTTTTATTAGAAAAAACAACAACAAAGAGTATCGGGTTACATACACATGCTCTCTCCTATAAGCTAAGTGGAGCAATGGTTACACAGATGGCATCAGGCCATCACATCGACATGAGCCAGCTCTTTTATGTAAGATTATTGGAGCAATGGTACATGGATTTGTGTATGTCAAAATAGCAATAGCACAGTGCAGTAATATACAATTAGCGTATATTAATATATTCAGTAGCACAGTGCAATTATATGCTAAAATGAACAACCGCATACGGAATCTTTGATATCAAAAATAGCAGCAAAAGCAGTAATATATTATGCAGATAAAAATAGCAAATAAGCCAAACACACAGTACATTAATGACAAACACACAGATATTCAATGTACTTATCTAAGAGTTCGAACACACACCAGGTATTGAGCATTTAAGATGCCTTATCCAGTCTCCAGATTGTGTGCGCCAATCGAGATCAGGAGTGAGGCTCCAGTCGGCTAGTTCGTCTCAAGATTGCGTGCGCCAATCGAGGTCAGGAGTGAAGCTCCAGCCAAGAGAGAGGCTCTTGTCGGCTATTCCGTCTCAGATTGTTTGCGCCAATCGAGGTCAGAGATAGACTCTGTTCGAGACTTTCTTGTCGGATAAGAGGTGCGTCCCGTCCCGCGAACGGGTGGGGCTTTGCAGTGACTCCGCTTAACGTAAGGTTAACTCAAATGGGGCCCTGTCACTGCGCCCACGAGAGCTTTGAACTTTTCGATAGTTAAAGGTATTCTAACCCCATGGCCCCTCCTTTGAACTTCAGACAATTCTAAAAATACTTCCTCACAAGACTGTCTTGCTGCATTTCTCCCCAGCAACAGCCTTCTATACATGAGTTTTACCATATTTGGTTAACAGATCAGCAAAGCCTTTCTTTCCTGTTTCTAGTTTGACAACATTTCCTGCCTGTGGTAAGCATCGTCAGTAGAAACCTTTCCTTCTTACACAGAGATTTACATCCGTTCTTGTTCCTTTTCGCTATCGCACAACAATATGAAATGATGATAATTGCAATAGAAATTGAAATGATGTGTGCGCCTCTTGCAAGCTAGGTTACACAAGGAGGTTATCAGCCTGGTCTCTTTGATCTTTTGAAATATTACATGAAATACACCAGCACATTTAGAAACGTGGTATGCATCAATACATTCAAAAAATCTATAACAGTAAGCCATGACATAAATTAAGTTAATTATATTATGTTGCACATGGTCGTTTGTGTCTGCAGACTGGTTTCTGCATCTGCAAATACAATATTAACAACACTACTGCTTTTGTTGTTCTCCTTTCAAACCTACCATTATAAAACTATACCCTTTTTGTTATTTAAATCCATGCCATCATTTTATTATTAAGTAAGTATGGATACTCAGCTCAGACTTGCCGATGATCCACACATTTTGCATCAATGCCATTCATTCATTCTCTCCGCTTATCCGGGGCCGGATTGTCCAGATGTCCTTCTCCCCAGCAACATTTCCAGCTCCTCCTGGGGGATCCTGAGGCATTCCCTGGCCAGATGAGATATATAATCTCTCCAGCGTGTTCTGGATCTACTCGTGGGTCTCCTACCAGTAGGGCGTGCCTGGAAAACATCCAAAGGAAGGTGCCCAGGAGGCATCCTCATCAGATACCTGAACCACCTCATCTGGCTCCTTTCGACACAAAGGAGCAGCGGCTCTACTCCGAACTCCCTCCAGATGACCGAGCTCCTTACCCTATCTCGAAGGCTAAGCCCAGCCACCCTAAGGAGGAAATTAATTGCAGCCGCTTGTATTCGTGACCTCATTCTTTCGGTCACTACCCAAAGCTCATGACTATAGGTGAGGGTTGGAACGTAGACCGACTGGTAAATCGCGAGCTTCGCCTTTCTGCTCAGCTCCTTCTTCACCACGATGGTCCAGTACAATGCCCGCATTACTGCTCTGCGCTGCACCAATCCGCTTGTCAATTTCACGCTCCATCTTTCCCTCACTGGTTGGAGCAGCAACTCACTCCGATCTCGGAGAGAGCACTCCATTATTTTTCCAGCAGAGAACCATAGCGTGAGACTTGGAGGTGCCGACTCTTATCCCGACCGTTTCTCACACTGCTGCAAACCGCTCCAGTGCGTGCTGAAGGTCACAGTCTGAATAAGCCAACAGAACCTCATCATCTGCAGAGAAGCAATTCTGAATCCGCATTGCTCCTCCTGGATCTGAGGTTAGACAATCGGTCAGAGACTCCTTTCCAGCACCCTGCCATAAGCTTTCCCAGGTTGGCTGAGAAGTGTGATACCCCGATAATTAGAGCACAGCCTCCGGTCCCCCTTTTTAAAAATGGGAACCACTACCCCGGTCTGCCATGACATAGGTACTATCCCTGACCTCCACGTGACACTGAAGAGGCGTGTCAACCAAGAAAGCCCAACAATGTCCAGAGCCTTCAGCATCTCGGGGCGAATCTCATCCACACCCGGTGCCTTTCCACTGAGGAGCTTCCTAACTACCTCAGTGGCCTCTGCCAGAGATATGGGTGAGGCTTCCCCCGAGTCTTCAAACTCTGCCCCCCCTACAGAGGACGTGTTGGTGGGGTTAAGGAGTTCCTCAAAGTGCTCCTTCCACTGCCCGACGATATCCCCAGTCTGGGTCAGCAGTTCTCCTCCCCTGCTCAATAGAGCCTGGGCCAAGACCTGCTTTCCCTTCCTGAGCCATCGAACGGTTTGCCAGAACTTCCTTGAGGCCAAACGAAATAGCCTCTGTAGCCTCCCCGAACACCTCCCACACCCGGGTTTTTGCTTCTGTGACCAGCCTTCGGGCCGCCCGGTACCCGTCTGCTGCTTCAGGAGACCCCTGGGCCAACCAAGCCCGAAAGGCCTCTTTCTTCAATCTGACGACCTCCTTCACCGCTGCTGTTCACCAGCAGTTTCTTTGGTTGCCGCCACAACGGGCACCAATGACCTTCTGACCACAACTCCTAGCAGTCGCTTCCACAATGGAGGTTTTGAGCATGGCCCACTCGGATTCCATGTTCCCAACCCAGGACTGTACAGTGCGAAAGTTTTGGTATGCTATGCCACTAAAAATGATGCGGTGCGAATAGAAATATGTATCCACTCGCACGTGTGCGAGTGGGTTGCCCAGGTATCCATTCATATAAACAATAAACAGAACACTACGAGCATACAAGAAGACATAGTATTCAGACATCAACCAAAATTCAGACATCAACCAAAATGATGAAAAAGTTGTTACAAGTTAACGTAATGCACTGCTCCGCTTTTATTGACGAGAAAGTGGTTGTTGTTGGGCCGGAGAGCATTTTTGAGAGCTGCGCATATCTATGCAAAAGGTCACGTTGCCTAAAACAAAAAAAGCCTTTTAACCAGTCGCCGACTCGTCGTTAAATTAATAAGTTAGCCAACTAACGTTTGCTGTGACTACAAGCTGTTAGATGAGAATATATTTGAGATTGACATCGTTGAAATTGTTCAGGCCTGCGTTATGTAACTTATAGTTACGATTAGCCTACAACACTGCAGAGAGCGCAGGAGTAGAGTGCATCGTAACTTTAGCAGCAGGGGCGTCACTTTCACAGCTTTTTATGTTGAAATGTCCTTGCAGTTGCCTACCTCATAGTTTCTTATTTCTTTAATAGTTCTTATTGTTTTAGGTTGACATGTAATGGCCTATAACGCCAGCCCCCCAACCCCCTCCCAAAAAAGAATATTGGGAATTTTATTTTTTTTCATACTGGCTCTGCACATGTTTAAAGTAGCGTATATTAAAAAACCTACAAAAAAAGGCAATAGAGAGATAAAGAGCTGAAGGCGCACAAAAAAGTAAATTAGGTATTTAGTTTTTTTGATAAAACGTGTTTAACTGCCCACCTGTATGTGCTACTAAATATTTCTCTGTGCTACTGAAATCTTTAGCTTGCTAGCAATGGTGCTACCACCTAAAAAAGTACAGCCCTGCAACCTCCCCCGGGATGCCAAAGAAGTTCTTCCGAAGGTGGGAGTTAAAGACCTCACAGACCTGATAGCCATGGTTATGTAGTTACAATAACCCCGTAGCTATCATTCACTCACTATGATAATTAAGTCCCCTAAAAGCAGTTGCAATATAGCCTACTAGTTTACTGAAACGTGATGTGTTGCATTTAGCCAAAAAATCTTGATATCGATAGAGGCGTAGCTGTTGATATAATGTGGATATAACTTTAAGATGCAGCCTATATATTTATAATCAGGTTGTCCTTGTTAACTTTATGCACTTAGTGTAAAGGTGTGTGTACATCACATGCTATTATTTTTGACCATATTATATTTAGTATAAAGAACTAAAATCACACCATACAGCAAAATAACACTCACACTTGCTAAGCCTAACAGAGTAGCAGTCACGTGAAAAGTGAACGAAAGACAAGACAGGAAACCGAAATGAATATTTCACTCCCGGACTGGGTCTGAATCGTTCGTTCAATTTTCATGGGACAGGCTCGGTATAGGAAAAAGAAATGAGTAGTTTACCCCTGAGCTGGGTCTTCTGATCTGAGTCGTTCGTTCATTGGTAATGTGATCGCTGCATAGTATGCGAGAGATCAGGAAACATAAATTAGGAGTTAACCTTAGGGTCTGAGTCTTTCGTTCACTTTGCTTTATGCTTAGGTTAGGACTACGTTCATAAGTGATTATTATAGAGCTCTGGATTATTACACGTCAGTTTAAATACATTACTACCAATCCTCCGATTAACTGATCTTCCAATCACTAATTGAAGTCCCCCAGCAGAACTAAAGAGTTCCTGGATGGTACCTTTTCCAGAAAAGTTAAATCTTTGAAAAATGTACGTGAATTTCAGAATATCTTAGTAATTGTCCCCCTTTTGCTTTAATGACAGCATGCACTCGAGCTGGCATGGACTCCACAAGTTTGTGCAAAACCTGATGACCCATGTTATCCCAGCATGATTTGACGATTTTCCAAAGGCTTCTTGTGATGTCAAAGAAAGCTTGGCTTTCTCAGTTTTCAAGTGCCCTCTTAAATGTTCAATGGGGTTGAGGTCAGGTGACTGTGGAGTAAAGTCCATGTAATTCAGGACTCCTTGGTCTTCTTTGGTCTTCAAGTAGTTCTTGCAGAGCTTTGAAGTGTGCTTGGGGTCCTTATCCTGCTGTAGTATGAATCCTTTTTCACAAAGATGCAAACCAGAGGGTATAGCATGTCGCTGAAGAATGAAGTGGTACTTCTACTTGGTCAGGGTGTAATCAATTCAGTGCAGGTGTCCAACTGCAGAGTAGGCAAAACACCCCCAGACTTGTTGTTACGACCCTCCGAAGGTATATATTCTAGGGTGAGGTAGGGTCTAACACTGCCAGGGAAAAGGGTGTAGTGGAGGATGCGGTGCAAGATAAGGGACAAACAAAAGGCGGTATTCAATGATAATGGGGTTTATTTACAGCCACACCCTGCGGAGTAAGGAGGACAGAACGGTGCCAAAGGAAAGAAAAGAGCAAAACAACTAAACTGCCTAACCAGGTCTTACAAACTTAAATACAGGTGGCGGCACCGTCCCTAAACTAATGATCTAATACACAAACTGATACACTACGTGATGCAAAAATGTATGCCCACGGGCGTCTTACCTATCCTCCTGCTCCGGTGTAAAATAAGAGGAGTGATAACAGAAACGCTGTACAGTGTACCGGAATGCAAACAAGGTGTGGTTAACCAAAATGAAAGCCAAGTGGTGAAAAACGGTGCAACAGAAAACTACTCGTTCTTAACGAGGAAATGGTAACACACTACAAACACTCAGAACTAGACTAACAACCACACAAATACAGATTACGCACTCCACACTCTCAACCACAACCACAGTCGTAACAGCCAAACACCAAGTACGCCAGTCACTCTCTCTCTACGCCAGTGTCTCCCTCTCTGGGTATGGCGGGAGATTTAAATAGTGACGGACAGACACGGGATTGGGCCGGCAGCTGGCGCACTCTTGACGACCGGAGGAAGACAGCCAATAGGGAACGGTCACCTGCATAGGGAAGGATAGTAAAGGGGAGAAACAGAGGGAGGGAACAAACAAACCAAATACGCAACACATACGGACAAACACTAATATATACCGCCGTCCGTAACACTCCCCCCCTTAAACGCAAGCACCACCGGCTTGTGAAAACCCAACACACAAAACAAATGACGGCCACAGACATTACACACCGCCTACACTCCCCGAGACAGAGCGTCTGCAACAACGTTTTCGGTGCCCTTCTTATGATGGACCTCTAGATTGTACCCTTGCACCAACAACGCCCAACGCATTAGGCGTTGGTTGTGGTTGCACATACGGTCCAGAAACACCAAGGGGTTGTGGTCAGTAAACACAACCACAGGCAAGGCACTGGAACCAACGTACACTTCAAAAAATTGAAGGGCCCGTAGCAAGGCCAACGTTTCCTGCTCTATCGTAGAGTAACGACTCTGGCACGGGTTAAACTTCCGAGAGAAATAGCAAACTGGGTGGTCTAGCCCAGCCGAATCCTCTTGGACTAGAACCGCCCCTGCACCCACAGCACTGGCATCGATTTCTAGCTTAAAGGGCCTATCGAAGTCCGGAGCTGCCAGGACAGGCGAACTGCACAATAGGGCTTTTACGCATACAAACGCAGCTTGACAGTCTGCCGACCACACAAACTGAACAGACGGACTGAGTAAACCAGTCAGCGGAGCCACAACAGAGGAGAAGTTCCTACAAAACCCTCTGTAGTAACCCGCCATCCCTAGGAAGCGGCGCAGCTCACGCCGTGTGGTGAGGATTGGGAAGACATTGATAGCTTCCACCTTAGCTTCAATAGGGCGCACCTGCCCTCTCCCTACCTGTTTACCTAAGTAGGTGATCGTGGCTTTACCAAACTCGCATTTGGCGAGGTTCAGAGTCAAGGCAGCTGCGGCCAACCGATCAAACACAGCCCTTAATGTTCCGATATGAGAACACCAGTCAGCAGAGTACACCACCAGATCATCGAGGTAAGCCGTACAGGCTGGGACATTCTCCAGAACAGTATTTACCAGCCTCTGAAAAGTAGCGGGCGCATTGCACATGCCAAAGGCCATCACTGAATACTGCAAAAAATTGTCAGGCGTGACAAAGGCGGAGATCTCTGACGCCCGAGCTGTCAGAGGCACCTGCCAATAACCTGTCAGCAGATCTAGCTTTGTAACATACCTGGCGGAGCCGATCGTGTCGATGCAATCGTCCAGCCTAGGCAGAGGATAAGAGTCAGGCTTGGTGACTTTGTTCACCTTTCTAAAGTCGGTGCAAAACCTGAAAGTGGTGTCAGGTTTGGGTGCCAACAGGCACGGCGAACTCCATGGGCTAGCACTGGGTCGTGCTAAACTGTTCTCTACTAGATAAGATACTTCCTGCTTCAAGACTGCGCGTTTAAACGCGTTCACTCGGTACGGGTGTTGTTTAATCGGGGTTGCGGAGCCGACATCTATGTCATGCTCCAAAACCGTGGTACGGGTGGGCACATCATTAAAAAGACAGGGGAACTCTTGCACTAAGGCAACTATGCTCAGTTCCTGGTATTTTGTTAGGTGGGCCAACGCAGTGGGTAATGACTGAAGCATTAAGGAATTGTCTAACCGGGGCGTCAACTGGGGAGCATTGCTCAACTCCACACCATCATCGTCACCTGTAAGAACGTTATGTAAGCTAGTGAGTAAAGCCACAGGCACAGTTGAGACGACAGCATGCCCTGCTGTCGGGTCTTCATCAGCTGTCTGGGTTTTCTCTCGGGCATGATAACGCTTCAGCATATTAATATGACAGACGCGAGATTGACGTCTCCTATCCGGTGTACGGACCATATAGTCGGTCTTTCCTAATTTTTCCTCAATAATATAGGGACCAGAAAAGCGAGCAGAGAGGGAGGAACCAACAACGGGTAACAGCACCAAAACCTGGTCACCTGGCTGCAATGAACGAGGAACGGCTCTCCGATCAAAGCGCCGTTTCATTTTATCCTGCGATGAAGCAAGAGCTTCCTTAGCGAACTCCCAAGCTTCATGTAATCGTTCACGGAAGTTACTCACATATGTCAATACGCTCCGTGTAGGACTAGGTCCATACGGTGGGACTGACATAAAGCTCTCTTTCAGCACCCTAAGCGGACCACGTACCGTGTGTCCAAACACAAGATCCGCTGGACTGAATCCAGTAGAGTCCTGCACAATTTCCCTAACGGCAAACAGGGCAAACGGGACTCCTTCATCCCATGTTTTTCCGGTCTCTAGACAGTATTTGCGAAGGACAGATTTGAAAGTTTGGTGCCACCGTTCCAGCGCACCTTGACTCTCAGGATGGTAAGCGCTTGAGATACGGTGGGTGATGGACAGACATTTCATCACCTGAGCAAATGTGTGCGACATAAAATTTGTGCCCTGATCAGTCTGCACAACTTTAGGAAGCCCAAACATCGAAAAGAACTTGGTTAAAGCCTTAATAACCGCCTGCGTCGTAATTTTACGCAGCGGAATCGCCTCAGGATATCTAGTAGCAGCACACATTATAGTCAGCAAATACTCATTCCCTGACTTTGATCTTGGCAAAGGACCCACACAGTCAACTAACACATGTTCGAACGGTTCTCCCATCGCGGGAGATTGTATATTCCAACCACCATGTTTCACTTTCGGTTTGATTCATCAGTAAATAGGACTTTTTTCCAGTCATCTGTGAAAAGCCAACCCCAAGCATTTGGCCGTGTTTCCCCTCCTGAGAAGTGGTTTACAAACTGCTACTCGTCCTCTGAGACCACTACAAGACAGCCTTCTTATGACAGTACTTTTGCTGATTGGAATCTTGCGTTCTTTATTTAGCAAATTCTGAAACTGTGATGAAGCTCCTTTTCTATCTCTCAGGGAACAAAGATTGATTTATTGATCTTCTGATGGTGTGTTCACTTTTGGTCTGCCTGATTGTGCTCTGGATTAAAACCCTTTGCAGAAACTGGATCAGTTTAGAGTTCCATGCACCGCCCCCTTAGAAACCTTTTGTCTAGCCATGATTTGACTCTGAGAAAGGCCCTCTTTGCTTAGAAAAACTATTTGACTTCTGACACTTAGTTCTGATGCCATTTATTTTTACCACTATCACAATGCTTCTTAGTAAGCAATGATCTGCTGGAAACTTGAGGCACAGCCATATTTGTAACAGGTGAACACTGGCTGCAAGTTGAGTTACTTTAACAAGCCTCTGAGTAGATCAAATCCACCTGGTGTCATCTGAACGCATGCTTCAATGGAAGGGATACAACTCAAGGAAATCTGACCTTTTGTATTAAGGAGTTAAGTTGGTCAATGCCCCAAATTTAATTAAATTTCATTACTGACCTAGAAATAGTGCAGAATCTTAAATATTTCTTCTTCATTTTACATGACGTAACTTCTTGTGTTTTTAAATGTTTCTGAATCCTCAACTTTCTGATTATTTCCAGGTTTACGTGGTAATATTATAGATTTTGAATGTGGTCTGACTTTTGGATCCTACTGTGTGGTGTGTGTGTGTGTGTGTGTGTGTGTGTGTGTGTGTGTATATATATGTATGTATGTTAGGGGTTTCACAGACAAGTTGACTATCAAACCACTTGTCGACTATCAAAACCACTAGTAGACTAGTCGTAGACTCATCGTTCATCTGTTTCTTGAGCACAGTGAGGTAATAAAGCAGTGGCAATGCATTTACAGTAGATATGCAGCTGGGGGCGCAGTAGGTAGTTGTTTACATAGTTGTCATGGTGACTTCGACAATGCTAGTGTGAGTAGCTAAAACTTGTAAAAGCCAGATATGCGAGCAGAAACTAAACTACATCCCAAATCAATAGTATGGAAGTATTTCAACAGTCTGTACTAGGCTATGAGGTCAGCTGCAATATATGTGTAAGGCTACCCCAAAGTACAACAGTATCAGCGCTTTGCATAGCCATAAAAAGAGACACCCTCTTATGGCTAGTGCTGCTAGCACTAGCAGCGGCAACGTTAACGAGAAGCCCCAGTGACAGTGATAGAGAGAAAAATCCAAATGGCTTAAACAGAAGCGCAAAACTTACTCACCCTAATAATGAATGCTATAACTAACATTCATGGTAGTAAACGCGTCGATATTCCACTGAACTACAATATACAAAATATATTTCTCTTTACTTTGCCATGAACGCTCGTTATGGTGTTCATGATTATGGTAAGTTTTGCGCTTCTGTTTAAGAAACATGAATAGGCTATATAAAGATAAAACACAAATGGCTTAAACAGAAGCGCAAAACGTACTCACCATAATAATTCAACGTAAACGCCACGGGACGAACAATATCCTATATTTCGCTTTACTTTGCCATCTGATCACACACTGGAATACTGTTTACCACTATATATGTTCGGCGTTCATTATTATGGTGAGTACGTTTTTGCGCTTCTGTTTAAGCCATTTGTATTATTCTCTGAGTCTTTACACTGGTAAAATGTATGCTAACAGTACATTTTAAGCATGTAGGCCTAGCTGCAGGCTGGTCTGCCTCTCCATCTCTCGGTTGTTAACTATAGATCATTTTGCGGTGTCAATGTGTCAGTCACTATTAAAATTAAATTTCAATAAACCAATTGGCCTACAAATGTAAACTTTATGCAATCTGTCGACATTCGTGTTTATTGGCGAGGTTGATACCTAGTTTCACCTTAGTTAACGCTTTACTGGCTGTATTTGAGACCCTTTTGATGAAAGTGTATCATTGTTATTGGGTGGAAAAAAAATAGATATCTCCCGCGACTAGTCGACTACTTTTCGGGAGTAGTTGTCGACTACTAAAATGCAGCAGTCGTGAATGCCCTAATGTATGTTTGTAAGTCCTAAATCCTTGTTCAACAAAGCAAAAGATGGAATGCTTAAAACAACCAAACAGGAAATGGAGTCCCACCTAAAAGAAACTAACACAGATGAGAAAATGCATGCGGAATTCACAGTTCCCGCAGATATTCCACCAATTGAGGACCCAGTAGAGCAAATGGACACCAACCCTCCCCCTTGGCATTTACTATGACTATGGAAGTAATAATCCGAGCATCAAAATGGGTCGTTGGTGAGCAAAAATTAAGGGCAGGATTACGCCACCCTCCCATTCCAGCATATATGGATGATATGACAATATTGACGGCAACTGCTCCGTGTACTAAAAGACTGCTAAGCAAACTTAATGATAACCTTAAATGGGCTAGAGTGAAAGTAAAACCAAGCAAATCCAGAAGCATATCAGTTGTTAAGGGAAAATTGTGCAACAACATTTTCTTCATTGTAGGAGAATTAACTTCACACGTCTAAACCCCCCTGTCCATTTGGTTCTTGAGGAGGGTGTAAGACGCTCTCCAGACCAGAGAGACAGGACAGTGATCTTGATCAGATAACAAGGCCTGGCTTCTGGGTTTTCTGCATGAGAACAAGGTTTTAAATCGTTAGATAACACCTTTTGGGTCTGGACAGAGGACTGCCTGGAATGGCAGGAAAGGAGGGCGGAAGCCCCTTTCCTCTTTCAAGGGAGATTGTTGGGACAGAGATAAATTGGCTCTCTGGTAGAATCAACCAAATCTGAATTTTCCAAGGACTAAGAGATTGGTTGTTTAACAGAGTAACTAAACAATAATCGAACAAGGACATTGACAATGATGAGAATTGAAGTATAATATTATGTTGGTAATTACATGAGTTTATTAAATGTATGATTATGTTTTTGTTTTAGAAGATAACTCTTCTTTTTCAGCTAGTATACGTACTGTTTGGTACTAAAACATTCGTAACAAGGAGACATAGACTTTGCATAACTTTGTAGAACATTTACAAGTTTGATAATAGAAACACATGGATTTAGTCAAAGCTCTATAAATTCCATGTGGTCACCTATCTTTGCCTGCCCCCAAACCTGTGTCAAGGGACACACCCCCTTTGACCGTTTGATAAAAGCAGACTCGACAGGACAGAACTTTGCGATTAACCGATCTTGAGGAAGGAAAGATCATCCCTGTCGAGATCAGAAATGATTGCGCAAGATAATCAACCACGCGATCTGTTTCACAAGGCCACGTTCCATCGAGAACTTTGGAATACCTGCTACTAAGGACGCCTTTCCAAGCACAACCTTTGCTCATTAAACCCTCAACAACAAATCTTTCTAATTACCCGCGATTAACCTATCTTGGAGAGGGAAAGATCAACCCTGTTGAGATCAGAAATAATTGCGCAACACATTCAACCACGCGGTCTGTTTGGCCGCGTCCCACCAAGAACATTGGAAAATCTGCTACTAAAGACGCCTTTCCAAGCACAATCTTCGCTCATTCAACCATCAACGGACTTTGAATTCCCCGCTGCAAAGCAGCAAACCCCTCGTCACAGAGTAACTTCCGCTATCATTTTACATTGCATTTGGTGCTTAGCTGATGGCAATTAGCTTCCTCATACTGCTTTGTTTAGAGAGTCATACCCACGTTTCATACTTGACCTGCCAACATTCCAAGATCACTATAATTTATTCATTGTATATCTGTACATAGCTTGCCTAGAATTAGAAATAAATGTCATTGTTTGTTTAAACTCCTGTTTCCTTCTGCATATGATTCATCCATTCACACAACTATAATTTACTACTTCAGGATTGAGACTGAAACGTGTAACTTTCATATTCGCGTTAACATTGAACTAATATTAATTTAATAAAGTTAATATAAAGATTAGACCTGGTTTCCCATCGAGCCATGCAATAAGCTAAAATCCTTGGGTGGTGCCCCCTTTATTATTTAATGTGACCCTTAATCAAGTTAATCGATTATAATATAAATTTATAAATTAATTAATAATCTATAAATATTGATAGAGCGTTTATTAAATACCTGTACACATATCAAAAAGTAGTAAGACCCAGTTCCCCTACGTCATAGATGAGGATCCAATTCCAATCGTGATCAAAAAGCCTGTAAAAAGTCTCGGCAAATGGTACAATGCTACCCTTGAAGACTCTGAGCACGTGGAGGAATTAAGGATAGAATTGAATAGAGGCCTAGAGAGCATTGAGAAGTCAGGGTTGCCAGGAAAGCTAAAACTATGGTGCCTACAGTTTGTATGGTGCCACAGGATTTGTACTTGGTGCAAGTAAACAGAGATGGTCAAAAGCAACCCCTCTGGAACAATGCAAATTAGTCATAGAACCGATACGTAAGCAAGAGGAAGCAGTAAGAAGCGCTAAAACTGTCTCACAAGCCAAACAAGGGCAATGGATGAACTGGGAAAGTGTGGAGGAAAGGAAAATTACCTGGAAGGACTTGTGGGGAATGGAATCCACAAGAATTAGCTTCATTGTTAGGGAAACCTACGATGTACTGCCAACACTGACAAATCTTAGCCAATGGGTAAGTGAGGATCCAACATGCCCCCTCTGTGGTGGGACGGCTAATCTCAAACACATAATGGCTGGGTGCAGGACGAGCCTTACTCAAGGAAGATACACCTGGCGCCACAATCAAGTACTAAAATGCTTGGCGGAAGCAATAGAGCATAGGCGCTCAACAGCTAATGCCCTGCCAATTGGAGCAGAGGGCGACATGCACCACATTCGCTTTGTCAGGGAGGGAGTTCCGGGAAAGAAGAGTTATAGGCCAAAACAAAGCTCAGGGCAGCTGAGGTGAGCACGTGATTGGAAAATGCTTGCTGATGTCGGCCAACAACTGAGAGTCCCATCAGAGATTGCAACAACCACCTTAAGACCAGATTTATTACTCTGGTCCAACACACAGCAAATTGTTCATTTTATAGAGCTAACAGTCCCGTGGGAAGAAGCAATAGACGAGGTATACGAAAGAAAGAAACTACGCTATGGCGAATTAGCAGCTGAGGAAGCACAGCGAGGTTGGAGAACAAAGTGGAAGTTGGATGCTGTGGATCTGTGGCAATATCAACAACCAATCTACTTCAGGAGTTAGGGTTCTGCGGCAAAGAATTGCGCCAAACCATAAAAGCTCTTTTCAGATATAGCAGAAAGAGGTGGCTGTGGCTGAAAAGGAAGGATCCTATGTGGGCACAAAAGTAAAGAACATCATGTTCAAAAACCATAAAAAGTTGTTAAATCTCAGGACATGGGTATAAAAGGTAAGTCTTTCCTGCAGAGTGTCATTTTTCAAGCCTGCAGGAGAGTAGGGAAAGATTATCTACTTTTCAGATTGTAAGTATCTCTGCAGAGTTGTTAGAAAGTGCTTGCAGGAATAGGTAATAGGGATAGGTATAGGGGTATCTCTCGGAATAAATAACTTTTTTTTTCTCTTTCTTGATATCTGGCCGTGCCGAGAGCGGATATAGAGGGGGGTGGCTCTGAGACGTCATTGCTCACCGTTAAACCTTCTGGAGGTGTTGTGGGGCTCAAATTAACTAAACATCCGGGATGGAGGGTGCCCACTTAAAAACCCCAATGACATATCTGCTCTCAACCCAAGTTCATTCTAAAATATTGCCTTTTGAAGTGCACATCTTGGAGAATGGCATAATGGATATTATAACATCCTATCCTGTGTATATTGAAATGTATGTGTGTGTGTGTGTGTGTGTGTGTGTGTGTGTGTCTATATATATATATATATATATATATATATAGATATAGATATATCTATATATATATAGATAATATAGTATTTTGTGGTTGAATTTGACAGCTAATCACTAGAAGTGTTTGAACATATTCCTTTCATAACGGTCTCTAACTGTACAGCACAAGAACGTCATTAAATACGTGGACTTTTATGCATGCATATAATACAAATGATTGCCACGATGTCATGATCTTATCATTGTATATAATCTGGTAGGGAGGTTGATGAGACCTGCAGCTTTCTCTGTATACATAAACACTGCACTGCAAAAATTTATTGAAGTGTTCCTGCAGTTAGGTCTTATAAAATATGGATAATTTTTATGAAATTAAGCTCTTTCCTGCACTTAAACACTAAATATCCTTCTTGTATCACTGGCCTCCGTTCATTGCTGCTAGCAGCTTATATTATTGTATTATTATTGTCACATGTACAAACTTATTTTTAATTCTACACTGCAATACCAAGATATACAGGGTTTGGCACTTATTTTACCCCATTAGACTTTGTCAGATGCAGAATAGGTTCTGTGCATGTAATTTATTGTCATTTATCTTCTAGGAAGGGCGAGTGGCAATTACACGTGTAGCTAACCTGCTCCTGTGCATGTATGCCAAAGAGACTGTCGGCTTCGGAATGCTAAAAGCCAAGGTGAGAACAGTGCATTTCGGGTATTAATGTCCGTATGAGTCCGATAAAGTACAGTCTTTACCTTTTTGAATTTATGCAGAGAAACCGCCTGATCATCTTCTGTTTGTGTGGTATTTTTAGGCGGAAGCCCTGGTGGAATACTTGGAGGAGCCTTTAACCCAAGTTGCTGCCTCGTAGAATCACTGGCCACTCTATCAGTTTAGGTATTGAAGTGACAGAAATCTTTTGCATGGGAATTCATTAATTGTATTATTTTACTTTATTTGAAAGTATGCACTTGTTTCATACCCATTAAATGTACTAACTACCCAACCTAAGCATATTAATAAACTTAATAAAATGTCTACACCAAACCATGAAATATCCGGTTGTCATTGTAATTGTCACTTTCCTTATCTCCTCAAGATCATTTAAATAATTATCTAACGTGCCAACTCAAAGGTTCTGTAAACCGAGGCCTCTCCACTGTGCTGACATTTGGCAGTCTCAATTTAGTCCAAATCAAATCTGTCATGATGTTATTTTATAATGTTTGACTCGCCTTGTCTGGTTTTGAAATGTGGTGGTACAAATACTGTCTTTTTTCTCAAATCATGTTGGTTACTAACTCCCGCTATATTTAGACATAATTGTTCTTATGGGGTATCCCCTACCGATGCTTCTGGCAGACTCAACATGTTTATGCGCTCAGCATGCATGGCCCAATTGTTGGTTGCTAGTATTGTCAGTTTGTAATCATGGCTTCACTATTAGATAAATTACAATGTTCTCCAATTAGCGTGAACTTGCTCGCTAACATTAGTGATAACGTGAATTTAGGGCAGAACCTCAAAGTCTGACATGACTAGGCCCCAGGACAAAGAAGTTTGAGAAAACTTGCAAAAGACCATAATGCATTACCTGCTCAAGAGGTATAATAAATGCTGTCAAAATGTAATTGCATGTTTAATATTGATATTATTTAAAATATAGGTTTATTGCCAGCTGGCCTTTAGAGCAGGCAATGGGTGAGCGACCCAAAAAAATACTGTGGCATTAGCTTACAATTTGAATACAGCTGGTGTCATGGAAAAAACTATAATAAATACAGCTGCAATGGCAGCCATGACCGGAGGCACTTTATTGCTATGAGTCACGACAGACACTTGGGACAACAAGATAGCAATAGGATACGGCAGGGCTATAGATCATGACATTTTATAGTTTGATTGTGATGATAGACATATTTTGTCAACTAAGCTTTTTCAATCTTATAGACATCCCACCCTGCAAAACTCATTTCAGGGAAGTCCCAGAGAAAAAATGCTGTCTCATTGCTGTCTAGGAGCAATAAATTAGGTCTTAATTTTTGTCGCATTTGTGCTCATTTGTGTCTGACTTGCCCCTAAAGGCCTCTTAGAGGCAAAATAAGGGAAGTAAAAGAGTATTTGATTTTGAAACTTTGATGAGCTATGACCGAGATAAAAATACTTGTCCTAAATACTTGGAGATACAAATGAGACTAATTAGAAACAATTCTGAGAACTCCTTTACTGCTTAGCTTAAGACAAATGTGAGACTATATGTCACTATTTCTGAGGAGATTTTGAGAGGTAAGAGACAAAGCTCAAAGTCTCATTTAAGTATCAGAAATGCATCATTTGTGTCTAGGAGAAAAAAAGAGACACTAATGAGATCTCATTTTTGGATTTTTATTGCGTATGGGGTAGCACCACCAATTTCCAGGATATTGTATATAATTTGCCGCTATCAATATGCGGGTGACTCCTGGGGAAATTCTGGGAGAGGTAGGATGTCTGATGTTAATAGCGGTAAAAATTGTAAATGCAATGTGTAATTGAATGCTTAAAAACGCTGCGTAGGGTAACTCAATGTCGAGCCATTGCCAACGAGAGCATTTTAATAAATAAAACAATTGTGTGTTTGTTATACTTAGATATTATAGTGTACACAATCTGTCGTTCACTTCTGACTTCACATACCTGAACACCCAGAGGAACAGAAGCCAATTCAACATGCAGAAAATGGGAAAGAAAACTTACAACCATTAGGAGCACTTAATTGTTGGCACAAATAGAAATTTACTATACATCTCTGTCGAGTAATTTCTTTCGGGAATGATCCGGTTTACACTTGGTGTATGACTGTAAAAACAACAGTTTTTACATCCCTTAAGGAGCAGTCCCAAGTGGTGGCACATAGAGAAAACTAGGGGTTATGTATATAACAGAGGTTCTAATAAGGAGAGGAGTGAGACTCCTCTCTATGGGAAACACTCTTAGAGCGTCCATCATTCACTGAACACTTATACCACAGCGCCTTGTAATCAACAAGGCTCGTGAGACTTTAAGGATCACGCACACCCACGTCAGCTACTCTATAAATACAGTAGCAGACCCATCTCACTCCAGATTTGAATTCAGTCATCATTCAGCCATGGGGCAGATTTTGGAGAGGAGTCTCACTCCTCTCCTTATTAGAACCTGGGTTACATACATAACCCCTAGTTCTATTACAGTCGATACGTTCGACTCCTCTCTATGGGAGACATTGTACCACAACGCCCCATAGGTCGTGAACATCGAACAACCCCTGATGACCGGAGGTCCATCCTTCAATCCTGACCGCCCACACTAAGCACCGCCTGCGCCAGAGAGGGCGCCGTCACACCCAATCTTTACCAAGATACAAAGGTGTGAGGCGTATCCCAGCTAGTCAAAGCACAGATGTCCGAGACGGACACACCCTTGGAAAGCGCCCACGAGGAAGCAATTCCGCGAGTGGAATGTGCTCGTATGGCCATCGGCGATGCGCGTCCCATAGTGCCATAGGCTAACTGAATAGCCTGCGCTAACCACTTAGCCAGTCTGATTTTGGACAGCGCCTTCCCACGGAAGCGTGAGCAAAACGGACAAACTACTGATCCGTGGAACGGGATCCCCTTGTCCTATCCATGTAACAGCGCAGCGCACGTACAGGGCACAGACACTCCAGGGAGCGCAGATCCGTATCGGGACGGAACCGGACCACCTCAATAGAGTTACAGGTGTAGGTCAAGCTCAGGACTTTCGGCACAAATGGTGAGTTTGGCTTTAAAGTCACCTTGGCATCTCCAGGGGCAAACTGAGTACACGAAGGATGAACGGAGAGGGCCTGTAAATCACTGACACGCTTGGAGGTGGCCAAGGCCAACAACAAAGCCGTCTCGAGTGACAATGCCTTTATACTGCAAGTCTCCATGGGCTTGAACGGAGCCCGAGACAGCCCATCCAGAACCAACCCAAAGGTCATATAGAGACCTAGTGGACGCTGCTCTGGCGCTCTGAATAGTGGCGACCATCCTGGGGTGTAACCCGTCAGTGGTCAACCTCAGCTTTCAGGGGTTCTCGCCGTTCGCCTTGGACAGTAAGTCTGGGCGCAACAGGAGCAGCCAAGGCTCCCCCACCACCAAGCTGTGTATATCCGCCGCCCATGGTTTGGTCAACCATCGAGGGGCTACTAATATCAGCGACAGACTCTGTGACCTCACACGGGCCAGCACGGCCGGGATCAGAGCTGTAGGGGGCAGCCTGTCTGCAGGCCACGCGTGCGTTAGAGCATCTACGCCCAGAGGAGCACCTGCTTTTCGCAGAGAGAAGTAAAGGAGACACTGGGCACTGGCCGCCGAGGTGAAGAAATCGACGGACACTCCTCCAAAGCAACACCAAACCTTCAGTACCACCTCCGGATGCAGACGCCACTCTCCTGGGCGGGATTTCTTCCGGTCAGCCAGCGCATCACCTACAAAATCCTTCTCCTCACCTACAAAGCTTTACACAATTTGACCCCACCCTACCTGACTGAACTGCTCCAACCTTACCATCCTACCCAGACACTACGTTACTCTGCAGATAGGCAACTGGTCATTCCACAAGCAAAACTGAAGCATTTTGGAGAGCGTGCATTTTCTAGGGCAGCACCTAAATTATGGAACTCTCTCCTTTAATTCGTAATTCAAACTCGCTATCAATCTTTCAAACCCACCTTAAAACCTATCTTTTCACCCTAGCATACCCTAGTTAACTCTGAGAATCCGGTCCATTTCTTTTACTGATACTATCCTTTTGCTTACTTATAGTTAGAAGTGTTGTTGCTGTCTGTCTGTAATACTATTTCTGTCTAATTGTTCATGTTTGTCATGTTATCTATGTTGATGCTGTGATGCGACTTTGGGTGTTAGAAAAGCGCTATATAAATAAAATGAATTATAATTATTATTATTATTTCTCCCCGGGAGAGAAGGTCTGCACCAGTATTCAGGTGACCGGGGGCATGAGTCGCCCTGAGCGACCTCAGGTTCACTGCACACCACAGCAATAGCTGCCTGGCTAACTTGTGAAGTGTCCAGGAGCGGGTTCCGCCCTGTCGATTCACAAAAGCCACCACGGTCGTAACACATCTTGTGCTGCTTTGTTTATTTACGCATGTGCTTGAACTGGCAAAGGTAATGATCAGACTTGGAGCTCTACATAGAATAAGGTCATGCTTTTCACTTGAAAATAGAAAGATAATTGTAAAATAGTCATTTATTATGGTGATATTGTGTATATGCATGCAGTCCCAACTATTTGAAAGTCCCTTGATGCAGTTTACCACAGTGCGTTGCGTTTTGTAACTGGGGATAGTTTTAGAACTCAACATTGTACACTATTTACAAAAGTAGGATGGTCTTCTCTTAGTGATTGGAGAGAAAAACATTCTCTTTTTTGTTTACAAGGCATTGCTGGGCAAGTTACCTTTTTACCTTACTTCATTATTAAAACACAAATCCAGTAGTCATAGGATACGCTCACGCTGCAGGTATCGCTTCATGCTACCAGGAGTGACAAGAGCACTAGCAAAATGAAATACTTGAGTAAAATCAGTCAGGAAGCATCAGGAGAGAGAAATGGTCCGTGACCACCACCTGCAAAACCATTTCCTTTTTGAGGGTTGTTATGCTGTTGCCTCTCCTGTTCACCTCTTGTCTCTTTCATTTGCACCAAAACAAATGAATTCGATACACAATCACTTATGCTTCCTAACTGGACAGGTCAATATCCCAGAAGTTTAATTGACTGGATGTTAAACTTTGATGATTAACTGTTCCCTTCATTTTTTTCAGCAGTGTATATGTAATAAATACAGCAAATTATATGGCAAATGAACCCCCTGGTGCATGCTGGGAAGGCCCCGCCCCCAGGACGCTACAGTATTTATGACAAAGGTTTTACAGTGAAAGCAACATCTAAATACGGCAAGTGCATTTTCTGTCAAATGTATTAATTACAATTTAAATGTATGAAATTGTTTTCTACGAGGCCTCTCCGGGAACCATCACCTTATCGTGGTGGAGAGGTTTGTGTGTCCCTATGAACCTGGGGGCTGTGTTGTCTGGACCCTTGTGTTCCTGGTAGGGTCTCCCATGGCAAATTGGTCTCGGGCGAGGGGCCGGACTAAGAATGGTTCAAAAACCCTCATGGAAAAAACTATGAGAGGATGATACCCAGCCCGGAGGAAGCCCGGGGTCCCCTTCTGGAGACTCGGGTGAAGAGGGGGGCAGAGCTGTCAACTGATCACCATCTGGTGGTGAGTTGGGTCAGTTGGCGGGGGAAGCCTCTGGACAGACCTGGTAAGCCCAAGCGTGTAGTGCGGGTGAACTGGGAACGTCTGGAGGAGTCCCCGGTCCGGGAGGCCTTCAACTCACACCTCCGGCGGGGCTTCTCTGGCATCCCTGTGGAGGCTGGGGGCATTGAACCGGAGTGGGCGATGTTCAAAGCCTCCATTGCTAAAGCTGCGTCTGAGAGTTGTGGTCTCAAAGTCTTAGGTGCCTCAAGGGGCGGTAACCCTCGAACATCCTGGTGGACACCGGTGGTCAGGGGAGCCGTCCGATTGAAGAAGGAGGCCTTCCGGGACATGCTGTCCTGGGCGACTCCGGAGGCAGTTGCAGGGTACCGACAGGCCCGAAGGACTGCAGCCTCGGCCGTGGCAGAAGCAAAGCAGCGGGTGTGGGAGGAGTTTGGAGAAACCATGGAGAAGGACTTTAGGCTGGCGCCAAAGCGGGTCTGGAAGACCATCCGACACCTCAGGAGGGGAAAGCAGGGAACCATTCAAGCTGTATACAGTAAGGATGGGACGTTGTTGACCTCAATTGACAAGGTGATTGGGAGGTGGAAGGAGCACTTTGAGGAACTCCTGAACCCGACAAACCCACCCTACATAGTAGAGACAGGGCTGGAGGATGATGGGGGATCAGCATCAATCTCCCTGGCGGAGGTCACTGAGGTGGTCAAACAACTCCACAGTGGCAAAGCCCCAGGGGTTGATGAGATCCGCCCAGAAATGCTGAAGGCTCTGGGTGTTGAGGGACTGTCATGGATGACACGTCTTATCAACATTGCGTGGAAGTTGGGGACAGTACCTAAGGAGTGGCAGACAGAGAGGGGTGGTGGTTCCCCTGTTCAAAAAGGGGGACCGGAGAGTGTGTGCCAACTACAGAGGCATCACATTACTCAGCCTCCCCGGGAAAGTATACTCCAGGGTGCTGGAAAGGACCTATAGTCGAACCTCGGATTGAGGAGGAACTGCTTTTTGCAGATGATGTGGTCCTGATGGCATCATCAGTCTGCGACCTGCAGCACTCATTGGATCGGTTCGCAGCCGAGTGTGAAGCGGCTGGGATGAGGATCAGCACCTCCAAATCTGAGGCCATGGTTCTCAGCAGGAAACCGATGGATTGTCTACTCCAGGTAGGGAATGAGTCTTTACCTTAATGAGTTTCCTCCGGAGGGTGGCTGGCATCTCCCTTAGGGATAGGGTGAGAAGTTCAGCCATTCGTGAGGGACTCGGAGTAGAGCCGCTGCTTCTTTGCGTAGAAAGGAGCCAGTTGAGGTGGTTCGGGCATCTAGTAAGGATGCCACCTGGCCGCCTCCCTAGGGAGGTGTTCCAGGCACGTCCAGCTGGGCGGAGGCCGCGGGGCAGACCTAGGACCAGGTGGAGGGATTATATCGCCACACTGGCCTGGGAACGCCTTGGAATCCCCCAGTCAGAGCTGGTTAATGTGGCCCGGGAAAGGGAAGTTTGGGATGCCCTGCTTGAACTGCTACCTCCGCGACCCGACCCCGGACAAAGCGGATGATGATGATGATGATGATGAGTCCTATCCCATATCAATCACAAATATGAACTGTAAATCTGTCAAAGCATTTCATCGCAGATTGAAAACTTCTACAGGGAACATAAGTAGGAAAGAAAGTGCAGATTTTAAGGAACATATTACACTCAAATGTTTTAAAATCCATTGGCTATTAGCCACACTTATCAGGACTTATTTTATCTTGGAAGCTATCAAAATGCTTCATATTGTCACCTTCTTAAACTAATGGTCTAAGTCATATTTTTAAGTTTTTTAGAAAAACAGACAAAACTGAACCAAATATAGAATATATGCTATTTATTCATCATTTCACACAAAAAGATTGACAATATATGACTATTGACATACAAATAACACTGTGTCAATTATGTAAAATAATAATTATAATAATTATATATAATTATTATAATAATTACTTAGGCCAATTTACGAACATGCCGTTGTGACTTTTGTGTGAATTTTAAACCTGACTTTGGCCTAATTACTTCTGGAGTAAGTGACTTAGGCAATGTTAAACCTGACTTAGGCTTCATTACTTCTGGAGTAAGTGACTTAGGCAAAACAGTGCACTTCTTTTGCCATCTTGTAAAGCTTGGGAAATTGCCTAAGTCAAAAGACAATGTGACTTAAGCAATTTTTTTTTCGGAACAGCATGATCTTTTCATAAGGATGGAGGCAATTTTAGCAGAGGTGGCTAGCATCATAAAGATATGATTTAGGCAAGAAAAACATTTTCCTCAAAACATGACTTAGGCCATTAGTTTAAGAAGGTGACGATATGTAAAGTAAGACAACACCACAACACATTCTGATCTGAAAAGTAAAATATATGAATTTGAAAAATGTAACATGGTTTCTTTCTGTTTAAACTTAAATCTGCCTGACTATTTGACAATCTAAACATTATTTAACACTGGAATTTTGTAATTTTAATTGTATTGTACTGCTTTTTGCATTACAGTGTTTGTTTCTGGGTTTAAAAAAAGGTATCTGTAAATAATACAATGTAATATGATTCTTTTGACATATTTTTGCTTTAAAATAAACAGTTGTGTTTGGTTCAAATTTTTACAACATATTACTGTAAATTAAACACCGCGTCACTGTTTATTTATTTACAATTTCTTTCCGTCGTGATTTTACGGTATTTGACTGTCAATTTCACTGACATTTTTTACAGTGGTCGCTCTCTGCTCCAATGGGCAGGGCATTAGCTATAGCACCGTCAAGAACTTTAGTACTTGATTGTGGCGCCAGGTATATCTTCCTTGAGTGAAGCTGGTGTTGCACCCAGACATTGTATTTGATTACCTATCCCCCCCCACCGAGGTGGCACGTTGAATCCTCCCCACTGGCTCAGTACGTCATAGGTGGCCCTAACAATAAAGCTAATTCTTGTGGATTCCAAGTTTTTCCAGGTAATCTCACTCTACACTTCTAGTTCCTCAATCGTCGATTGGCTTGTGAGACAGTTTAAGCATTCAATACTGCTTCCTCTTGCTAACGTATCTGTTCTATCACTAATTTGCGTTGGTCCGAAAGGGTTGATTTTTATCATCTCTGTTTGTATATATATATATGTATGTATACATACTGTATATATGTATGTATGTACGTACACTGCTCAAAAAAATTAAAGGAACACATTTTAATCAGAGTATTGCATCAAGTCAATTAAGCTTCTGGGATATTGATCTGGTCAGTTAAGTAGCAGAGGGGGTTGTTAATCAGTTTCAGCTGCCTTGGTGTTAATGAAATTAACAACAGCTGCACTACAGGGGCAACAATGAGACGACCCCCAAAACAGGAATGGTTTTCCAGGTCGAGGCCACTGACATTTTTTCCCTCCTCATCTTTTCTGACTGTTTTTCACTAGTTTTGCATTTGGCTAGGGTCAGTGTCACTACTGGTAGCATGAGGCGATACCTGGACCCTACAGAGGTTGCACAGGCAGTCCAACTCCTCCAGGATGGCACATCAATACGTGCCATTGCCAGAAGGTTTGCTGTGTCTCCCAGCACAGTCTCAAGAGCATGGAGGAGATTACAGGAGACAGGCAGTTACTCTAGGAGAGCTGGACAGGGCCGTAGAAGGTCCTTAACCCATCAGCAGGACCCATCATTAACCCATCAGCAGGACCGGTATCTGCTCCTTTGTGCAAGGAGGAACAGGATGAGCACTGCCAGAGCCCTACAAAATGTCTTCCAGCAGGCCACTGATGTGAATGTCTCTGACCAAACAATCAGAAACAGACTCAATGAGGGTGGCCTGAGGGCCCGACGTCCTCTAGTGGGCCTTGTGCTCACTGCCCGGCATCGTGGAGCTCGATTGGCATTTGCCATGGAACACCAGAATTGGCAGGTCCGCCACTGGGCCCTATGCGTTTCACAGATGAGAGCAGGTTCACCCTGAGTACATGTGACAGACGTGAAAGGGTCTGGAGAAGCTGCGGAGAACGTTATGCTGCCTGTAACATCGTTCAGTGTGACCGGTTTGATTGTGGGTCAGTGATGGTCTGGGGAGGCATATCCATGGAGGGACGCACAGACCTCTACAGGCTAAACAAAGCCACGCTGACTGCCATTAGGTATCGGGATGAAATCCTTGGACCCATTGTCAGACCCTACGCCTGTGCAGTGGGTCCTGGGTTCCTCCTGGTGCACGACAATGCCCGGCCTCATGTGGCGAGAGTATGCAGGCAGTTCCTGGAGGATAAAGGAATTGATACCATTGACTGGCCCCCACGCTCGCCTGACCTAAATCCAATAGAACACCCCTGGGACATTATGTTTCGGTCCATCCGATGCCGCCAGGTCGCTCCTCTGACTATCCAGGAGCTCAGTGATGCCCTGGTCCAGATCTGGGAAGAGATACCCCAGGACACCATCCATCGTCTCATTAGGAGCATGCCCCGACATTGTCAGGCATGCATACAAGCACGTGGGGGCAATACACAGTACTAAGTACAATTTTGAGTTACTGCAATGGAATTTCACCAAAATGGACTAGCCTGCCGCATAATTTTTTCACTTTGATTTTCGGCGTGTGTTTGAATTCAGCCCTCTGTAGGTTGATCATGTTCATTTCCATCAAACGATGTGGCATCCTTTCCTAACACATTACCCAGTCCATATCAGTATAGACATCCAGCATGATTTATTTTCCCATTGAGATCTAATGTGTTTTCAAAGTTTTCTTTTAATTTTTTTGAGCAGTTGTATGTATGTATTTATTTATTTATATATATATATATTAATATCTATCTATCTATATATATCTATATATAGATAGATAGATATATATACACAGTATATATATATATATATATATATTCTGATTTCCAAGTAGTGTAATGGATGTTATAACACAGTATCATGTGTATTTTCTAATGGCAATGCAGTCAAAATGGGAGATGCAGTCAATGCAGTCAATTTGTAAGCTGAACAAGTAACCCCACATCTGTACTGAATTGTTGATTCTTTACTTTGACCTTCCACAAAAGTGGGGATTATTAGTTGTTGTTGTCATCATTCATCCATGTTCCAGAAGCCTCTCTTTAAGAATATGTTTATTGTCTAAAACCATATCTATGAGTTCCCATGATCTATCTATATAATAGATTGTGTGGTTCAATAAAGTGACTTTCCATAGGTGAACTGATGTCACGTTGCCTAAAGGTAGATTCATGTTCACTAACCCATACTTTCAATGTGCGTAAGTTTATGCCTATGCCAAAGGTCAATTACATTTAATCATATATACTTCTTTGTGCTACGTGTAATATTACTATTTTTGGGGGGAGGTCGGGTGGCAACTGTCAGCTGGCAATGTGTTTTTGTTGGTCTGCTTTTTTAGACTAGTACATGAGAGTTGTCTTCCTTTGTCACAAACGCACTATTGCTTTTGGTTAAATTTTAAAGACTTTGATTGATCAAAGTCTAGAAGTCTTGTAGTTCATAAATAAAAAGAAATTTGCTGAGTCACTCCATATCATGAATCAGTCATCATTGTAATTTGTAAAACAGCTGTTCAGATGCATTTAGGGTCATATTTATCTTGATAAATATATAAGTCGAATAAAAATGTCTCCATAAACAGTTTGACCACGAGGCCAATGCCCACAGCAGTCCTGTGTTTGTTAGAAGTAGTCTGTAAAACTAAATCATTGTACAAATGTTGTGCTGGTCCAACTACGCCACCTGGTGAGGAAGGGAACACTAGGACTCTAAGTAACCTCTAGGTTCAATTAATGGACTTGTTGGGATACTGCAGCAGTGACCAGAAAACACAAGGAGGCAGTAATTTGGCACAAAATTTATGTTTAATTTTACTCTAAAAAACAACCCGGAAAGGACGCAATGCAAGGGAAAAAATGTGAAGACTCATGGTAGAAAAACATTTCCCTTTCCAACCCTCTCCCATTCAGTTCCCTTAATCAGGTTGGTATTTTTAAGAGTCCTGTGGTAGTCCCAGATCGACTACCCAATTTCCAGGATTTAACCCTAAACAGTCGAGCATAAAAAGACAGTTTTAGTAGTTCAAACCTAGTAGTGCTGTACCATCAATGGGGTCTTGTATGTCACAAATTATTGCTTGTACTTCCCTTTTAGTAATTCACTGCACTCCCGCCAAGGGTTTAGTTCAGAGGCAGCCCAATAGTGGTGGTGGGAATCTGGTCCTCAGATCCAGTCTCCTGGTTCTTGTGTTCAGCCCCACGGGTCGTCGAACAATGTTCTCCACTATGGCGCTCCATTGAAGGTCCGTCTACTTAAGCGGCCTTGACTGACGTCTCTGTCTCGTTTAAATACTGTGCAAAGGTTTTAGGCAGGTGTGGAAAAAAATGCTGCAAAGTAAGAAAGTTTTTCAAAGAGTACAAATGTTAATATAATTGTATTAATTAATAAGAACTGCATACATGTTTCAGTCGGCACCAATCAGATTCCTCCATATTCCTCTCCTTCCGCTATCTGCTTGTATCAGTTTTTAAGTCCCCGCCGATATTGTGTGAAATTTCGCAGTAGCAAAGATAATTATATCAATGCACATTATTATTTCATCATGTTACCTTGTCCAAGCACCTAATCTTTGGATTAGTACCAACTCATTTAGAACCCTTATCAAGCCTATATATTTATATGACATAAATCTTATTTTTCTCCCTTTGAGTTTCACTAAATTATCTGTCTTGTTTTTATTTACAGGAGAGAAGGACAGGGGATTGAAGTTCCTTTTAGAGAGCAGTGCAGTGTGGAAAAGTTGGCTAATTAAGATATTTTACCCTGTTCCACTCCTGGAAATTACTGCCACAGCCTCCAAAGCCATGATATACAGTGCATCCGGAAAGTATTCATACCCCTTCACTTTTTCCACATTTTATTATGTTACAGCCTAATTCCAAAATGGATTAAATAAAAAAAAAGTACTCAACATTCTACACACAATACCGCATAATGACAAAGTGAAAAAAGTTTTTGGGAATTTTTTGCAAATGTATTAAAAATAAAAAAATAAAATATCACATGTACATAAGTATTCACACCCTTTACTCATTACTTTGTTGAAACACCTTTGGCAGCAATTACAGCCTCAAGTCTTCTTGAGTATGATGCCACAAGCTTGCCACACATATTTTGGGGCAGTTTCTCCAATTCTTCTTTGCAGATCGTCTCAAGCGCCATCAGGTTGGATGGGGAGCGCCGGTTTACAGCCATTTTCAGATCTCTCCAAAGATGTTCAATCGGGTTCAAGTCTGGGCTCTGGCTGGGCCACTCTGAGACATTCGCAGACTTGTCCCAAAGCCACTCCTTTATTATCTTGGCTGTGTGCTTAGGGTCGTTGTCCTGTTGGAAGGTTGGAACCTTCGCCCCAGTCAAGGATCTCTCTGTACATTGCTGCATTCATCTTTCCCTTGATCCTGACTAGTCTCCCAGTTCCTGCCGCTGAAAAACACCCCCACAGCATGATGCTGCCACCACCATGCTTCACAGTAGGGATGGTATTGGCCAGGTGATGAGCAGTGCCTGGTTTCCTCCAGACATGACGCTTGGCATTCAGGCCAAAGAGTTCAATCTTGGTTTCATCAGACCAGAGAATTTTGTTTCTCATAGTCTGAGAGTCCTTTAGGTGCCTTTTGGCAAACTCCATGCGGGCTGTCGTGCCTTTTACTGAGGAGTGGCTTCCGTTTGGCCACTCTACCGTACAGGCCTGATTGGTGGAGTGCTGCAGAGATGGTTGTCCTTCTGGAAGGTTCTCCCAACTCCACAGAGGAACACTGGAGCTCTGTCAGAGTGACCACCGGGTTCTTGGTCACCTCCTTGACCAAGGCCCTTCTCCCCCGATTGCTCAGTTTGGCCGGGCGGCCAGCTCTAGGAAGAGTCCTGGTGGTTCCAAACGTCTTCCATTTGCGAATGATGGAGACCACTGTGCTTGTTGGGACCTTCAATGCTGCAGAAATTTTTTTTTACCCTTCCCCAGATCTGTGCCTCGATACAATCCTGTCTCGGCGGTCTACAGACAATTCCTTTTACGTCATAACTTGGTTTGTGCTCTGACATGCACTGTTAACTGTGGGACCTTATATAAACAGGTGTGTGCCTTTCCAAATCATGTCCAATCAATTGAATTTACCACAGGTGGACTCCAATCAAGTTGTAGAAACATCTCAAGGATGATCAGTGGAAACGGGATGCACCTGAGCTCAATTTTGAGTGTCACAGCAAAGGGTGTGAATACTTATGTACATGTGATATACATTTTTTTTATTTTTAATACATTTGCAAAAAATGTAAAAAAAACTTTTTTCACTTGGTCATTATTGTATGTAGAATGTTGAGAATTTCTTTTTATTTAATCCATTTTGGAATTAGGCTGTAACATACTAAAATGTGGAAAAAGTGAAGGGGTATGAATACTTTCCGGATGCACTGTAGAAGTTGAGGAAAAGTCCTGGAATGCAGCAATGTTTAGAACTTGTCATAAGCCCAAACAGGGACAACATCAGGCTTGCTAGAAAATTTGTATTCTCGAATCCAGCCAACACTTTTGCATGGCTTTGCCAGGAGCTAGAAAGCAAGTGCCCAAGAACAGAAAAGGTGGTAATATAGTGTAAGAGTATAGCTGAGTGCTTACTGCTTTAGGTTGATGTTTTAGGACTTACCCTGGGGGCAAGAGCATGTTACCCAGTAGGTGCCAAATATGTGTCTGCAAACAGGTGGACATGTACCATTCGGAGACACCAGCGAATGTCAAACTGCATATTATCAACTCGCTCTAATACCCAAATATTTCTTCTCAGTTGTAATTGCACAATAAAGTCATCTGACAACATAAGTGCAAACAAGTCTTAAGTTGGCTGATATAAAAATACTTAAGTAAAAAAGCATGACATGGCAAAACATTGGTATTAATTGTTAAAGTTACCACGGTTTGTTAGTTGTGAAATAAAGACAAATCTGACAACGAGTGCAAAAAGGTAAGATGGGTTTATAAATATAGGTCAAGAGAATCCTCAGGAAGCACAAGCTGAATTCCACCTTACTGCTGACCTTCTACCGTTCATCAATCGAGAGCCTGCTGACATACTGCATCACAGTGTGGTATGGCAGCTGCTCTGTAGCAGACAAGGGGAGGATACAGAGAGTCATAAAGACAGCACAAAAGACCATCGGCTGCTCTCTCCCTTCCCTAACGGACATCTACACCTCTCGCTGCCTCTGCAGAGCCAAAAATATCCAAAAGGACAGCTCTCACCTAGCTCTGGTCTGTTTGCCCTGCTGCCCTCCGGAGGCGCTACAGGTGCCTCAAGACCAGAACAAACAGATTTAAAAACAGCTTCTTCCCCCAGGCAATAACCCTGCTGAACTCAAATTTGTAACCCCTGTGCAATAGTCATATAGGTATATTTATTTAATTCCGTGCAATACCTGTTAATTCCGTGCAATACCTGTATAGACGTATTTTTCAGCTGTGAATTTCATACATAGATTTAGATATTTTCTTACTGCAATGTAGACATGTGGATATATTTTTATCAGCTACGTACCCATCTTATCTTATCTTATTTTATACTTTTATTTATTTTATTTTATCTTATCTTATTCCTGTTTTAATCTGTACTGCACTGTTTGGTGGTTGCTTAATCTCATTGTACCTGTGTATAATGACAATAAAGGCATTCTATTCTATTCTATTCTAAAAGGCTTGAGCTGGGGATGATTTAAAATAGGTAGAGTGGGTTACTTAAAGTTTTGTAACAAAACAGGAGAGAGCTCCCCTTATAGTACCAAAAGTCACAGTTGATCATGGGATAAATGGTAGTCCATATGTGAGGCAGGGTAAGGAGGCCATGAAGGTTGCAGCAATTAGGGAGAAAATAATTATTTATTTCTGACAGAAACAAACTACCTTCAGTTTGAAAATGTGTAATTGTGCTACATTGAAACCACATATTTATGAGGACTATGGTTAGCTCCTCAGACATCTCCTTGTAGGATAAATTGAGACAGCCATCTTAATACATATCTGGAAAACATTCAGCTTTGGTTTCCAGCCTAAAACCAATGGCAATTGGTAAATCTAGATATGGAAGTTGTTATGACTATATAGCTAGTTTAATCATCATTGACGGGACTATGAGTCTTAGATTGAGCGTTTTATTGTATAGATTCTGATTTGACTAGTTGTAGGACCAGAACAACTTGTGAACGCATCTTGGAGAAGCCCAGACTCAAGTCTCGACTCACATGCACGATCTTGATCCGTTTTCTGACAGTCATCGCTAGTCTGAGCTGATTTGGCATAGGGCCTATGTACTCTGGCAGATGTATGCTCCATTGACCTGACCAATGTTCCGATCTTTTCCCCTTCACATTAGCTTCTTTGATATCGATTTAATAACGTTCTGCAAGAACTGCATACATGTGAGATAAAAAGTCTGTGGTTTTGAGCGGTCCAGTGAGCTCCTCCGAAGCTGAAGTATAGACAGGCTTCACCTCCAGGACACCGATGATTAAGTTATGTTTGTCTTTTTTATCAATAAGAGTCGTGTCACAGAGCTGAAATACTTATTTTATTGTTTAATGTAGTGTTTTCATTTGTAGGGATTTAGCCAACGCTCGCCTCCCCACGTGCAAATGTTCCACCAGTTCTCCTCTGACACTATTTTGCAAGGGCACCCTCACTGTATCCTGGGTTTACCGCCGCCTAAGGCGATTGTGATTGGTTAAAAAAAAATAACAGCGTTTTACTCCACTATTCCAAATACTCCTCGCATGGTGCCAGAACATTCTCCAGCGCTGGCACAGCGCAATGAAGTGGGTAGATGTCTTTGGCATTGCAAGACAAGGTTCCAATGAACAATATAAAATTGCCAGCAATTTGAGAGGTACTCATAAATGAGTACAGTGTTCATAGTCACGGTTGCCCCCCAAAAATTTTATTTCACGTACTTCACTGGGGTTAGGTTCACCATACATACATAACAGCGATTTGAGCGGTAAACATTAATGATTAAAGTGTTCGTGGAAACGGTTACCCCCCCCCCCCCCTAAAGACTACGTTCCTTGACTTGGGTTAACGTGATGGACCTTTTAGCATTAACTCCTAGGTTAGCTAGATCCACAATCCTTATTTCTCCAACACTGCAATAGTATGGAGGACACAGAGTGTCAAGTTAAAAAGTAATATAGTGGTTCCTTCCCTTATTATTAATTCGAATTTTAAAAGACACATTTAAAAAGCAGTTTATAAAGTCATATTTAAATGGGTGAATTTAAAATCGAATTTACAAAAAGTTTATTTAATATTTTTTTATTAATGTATTAAAAAAACTATTAACAAAGTGTTTTGTGAATTGTTTTTTAAATATATTAATTCAATATTTTATTAACAAATCAATCATTAACAAAATGCATTAATAAATACAACTTCAAATCAATTTAACAAACAACATTAACACACATTTAAAAGCACATTGCTTTTCGACGTCTCATTCCCTTTCCATTTAACAACTCCTATTATTTTTAGTTACACTGCAATAGATGACACATCCTAGATAAAACAAAAACTCTCATTGGCTCTTGAGTTCAGTATGATACACCCCCAAGGCAAAAAGCGCAAACTTGGTATTCCTCCACTGATATTAATGTAGCTCACAACTACTGTGTAGCTAACGGTAGCTATGTAAGGGCCGAGCATTCCCAACATGTTAAGGGAGCTTGCTAACATGAGCATGGACCACCAGACCCATAGATATATACATGTATGTATATATATCTATGAACAGACCCATCTCCAGAACCCATTTCCTGCGCTGCTCTGTGCTCCGGTCCCGATTCGTTCAAGTCCATCGAGAAACTAAATTATTCATCGCAAAAAAGTCTAGGGTACAAGCCTGTGTACATACCTTCTTGTCGTAAAACCTACAAAACCCATACCACAAACCGCTAAAATGCTACAGATCTTAGATCAGTTTTAAATGCCCACAAAGGATTGAGTGTAACACAAAACCAACCTAGGCTAGGATATTTTTCTCCTGGGTCAACTTTATCCTTTTTCTGATAGCTTTCTACAGATGAAGTTCGCAGTCTTTCTCTTTACCTTTCAAACAATGAATTAAGTAGTTGTGTATACACATGCAAAAGTATTTAGTCATTTTTAATCAAATGCCGTGTTTGTCGTTGTTAGCTAGAACTGTATAGAATATATTGTTTGCTTGAGCTTTTAGTATTTTTAATAATTTAGATTGGTTGCTTTGCTACCCTTCTCTGTCGTTTCGTCCCTGACCGCAACCATCCTTCTGGAGTGCATGACTGTAGTACGTTTAATTTATTTCCAACATGTGAGGCTTGCAACTGCCTACTAACTAAACAAACTAACTAGCTAACGAACCAACTAAACTAATTAACTAGCTAACTAACGAACTAACTTACTAAATGTCATGTCATTTAACTTGTATGACTTCACTCAAACTAAAGCGAATGACGTTAGCTTAGGTGGCTAGCTAGGAACGAGAGCAACGAATCGGGACCATTATGTTGGCAAGCTCCCTTAACATGCTCGGCCCTGACATAGCTACCGTTAGCTACAGTACAGTAGTTGTATTTGTTGTAAGCTCCGTGGAGGAACCCAAGTTTGCGCTTTTTGTCTTGGGGGTGTGTCATACAGAACTCAAGAGCCAATGAGAGTTCTTGTTTCATCTAGGATGGGTCATCTATAGCAGCGTTTCTCAAACCCTGGCGCCGGTCCGCAGAGCACAGGTCAAAAAAGGTTTAGAGTCTCTAAAAAAAGTGACATTAACGAGCACCGCGCTTAAGCAAAAGTTTAACTATTTACATAGGGAATGAATGGAGAGGAGGCACTGGGAGTTGAGAAAACACGTGAAGGCGGCGATCTCTCCTCTAAATACTGTGTGTGCACTACGATTGTGATTGCTAGCCAATTTAGGCAGCCAGGCAGGAGTGAGGGGGAGAGCAAGTTTCCATGGTTACATGGACGCCATTTCTGCGTGCGTTGCTTGAAAAATTTCTAGCACTTCGAACATTCCACCTACCATTCGCTTCTAAAAGTCTTAATTACAAATAAACCATTTCCACCCTTTTACATCTACCACCCAGATATGTTACTGTTGTTGGTCTTTATATTGTGATTGCAGATGGCTGTATATTGCCTTTTTATAAGAACAATGAATACTTAATTCAGCACTGTCAACAGCAAACAACTGCACAGCAGCGAGACAGTCACAGAAGTGAACTGCGCATGATAGTCATTGTGCCCAACTACCAATCACTGATCATTTATTTTTCGCCATTGTGTTTTGTTGAATTGTTCCCTTTTGTTTTAAGCTTAAATACATTACTTTAACTAAATGTAAAACGTTTTTATGGATGTTTTCTTTGTTTAATAGTAATAAACAGCTCATTTCAGAATCCATTCAATTGCACGCTACCTGAACTGTAAGCTAGTCATGGCATGCTCCAAACAAGCTAGTTTAGATTCCTTTTTTAGGAAACAACCAGCATCCAGCGATGCTAATATAACTTCTGAACCAGAAGCGAAAAAATGTCGTCCTTTTACCGGTAATTATGACAACTCTTACATTAAGTTTGGTTTCATTTCCAGCGACAGCTTCCCCCCAAAGCCAGTCTGTGTCATTTGCCAAACCATGCTTAGCAACAAGGCTATGAAACCTTTGAAATTGCGCCGACATTTGGAGACTAAACATGCACATCGTAAAGACAAACCAGAGGAATTCTTTATCAGGAAAAGGACCGAATTGGCGAATCAAACTAGATTACTCAAAAACAATTTAGCAGAAAATGAAAAACTTGCAAAAGCATCGTACATAATTTCACACCACATTTCAAAATGTCAGGCTCCATTCACGATGGGAGAAAATCTAATTATGCCCTCGCTAGTCAGTGCTTGCTCTGAGGTGTTGGGTCCGGCTGCTGCTACAAAGGTGAAGGAAATCCCTCTGTCAAATGACACAGTCTGCCGTAGAATTGCGGACATAGCAGCTGACATTGAAGCGCAAATCATAGAGACAGCAAAAGAGTCAAACTGGTTTGCAATTCAGTTAGATGAGAGCACTGATATTTCAAATGCAGCCATGCTTCTGGTGTACATCAGGTATGCTCACGAAGGACAGTTCAAAGAGGATTTCTTGTGTTGTAAAGAGTTGCCTCTTAACACAACTGCTGGGGAAATATTTCGCGTGCTTGACGAGTACATTGTAGGGCACGGGTTGCTGTGGGAGCGTTGTGTCGGGGTCTCGCTCCCACAGCAACCCGTGCCCTACAATGTACTGGTAGGCACACAGGCGTTGTAGCTAGGATAAAAACAGTATGTCCATCAGTTCAGGTAACACACTGGGTAATCCATCAAGAGGTGCTTGCCTCCAAACGTTTGTCCACAGAATTGCATTAAGTTCTGAACCAAGTGGTCCGTATAGTGAATTTAATTAAAGCCAACGCATCAAATTCCCGAATATTTGCTGCCTTGAGTGACGAGATGGGTGCTGAACATACTCACTTGCTCTTTCACTCTGACGTTCGTTGGCTGTCACGGGGTAAGGTGGTGAGCAGGGTCTATGAGCTGAGAGATGAGATTGAGGCATTCTTGACTCGCAAAAAGTCCAGTCTTGCCGCACATCTGCAGGATAGGGCCTGGGTTATAAAGCTCGCTTATCTGTCTGACATATTCGACCACTTTAACCAACTAAACCTATCGATCCAGGGCAGAGCGTGTGACATTTTCCAGGCAAATGACAACATCATGGCCTTCAAAAAGAAGCTCTCTGTCTGGGCAAACAGAGTTAGTAAGGGTGTGTACGACATGTTCCACTGTCTGTCTTCACTTTCCAATGAGGGCGTGCATCTGGAACGACCAGTGTCACAACTTATCGTTAACCATCTTAACAAAACACTGGGTCATTTCCAGTTGTACTTCCCTTCAAAATCCCGTTACTCAGGACACACTTTTGGAACTCTCGTGCGATGCAGGTCTACACTCAAGATTCGGTCGGCTTTCACTGTCAGAATTCTGGCTCTCGTGCTTTGAGGAATATCCCCATCTAAATGAGATGGCAGTCAAAACCATTTTGCCCTTCCATTCCACCTATCTGTGCGAAACAGCATTTTCTCACCTCACAGCAACAAAAACGAAATATCGGAATAGGCTTGTCTCTGAAAACACACTTCGAGTGGCATTGTCACCATGTGTTCCTCGTTTCGATCAATTAGTTGTAAGAAAGCAGGCGCACCCATCTCATTAGAAATTCAAATTAAAAAAGCGCGGGATGGAATGGGTCATTAACGTAAGAATAAAATAAATATATATTAGGTGAAACGTGTGTTGAACAGTTTTAAGTTGGGGCAGTGTTGCACCGTTAGCAGTTAATTTAGCCCCCCAAAAAAGGACAAAAAAAAGAAAAAAGAAAAATACATTTATGTTGGGAGTGTGTTGGAGTGTTCATAAGAATCAGTTTATATTTTATTTGGTGTTGGTATTGTTGGCAGTAATTTTATGTTCAGCCAAATCACTTCTGTTGAAGCTTTCAATTAAATTGTATTTTGTGTATATAGCGCAATGTCATAACAAAGTAATATCTCATTTCATATGGAGCAGGTCTAAATGGCCTGTAATCATAAATCACATATAAATAATAATTAAAACTAATAATTAATAGACAAATAATAAGATGCAGGATATCTATCACCCCTACTGGGGCGTGGATGGTAGTGTTGGGGGCGCTTTGGGGAGAGGGGGGGTCGGAGTTGTGGTGGGTCGTGTAAACCCGAACTCTGACTTTACTGGGCCCCAGGACAAAGAAGTTTGAGAAAGGCTGATCTATAGTGAGCCTAAATCAGCCCTTTCCGGTTTACCGCTATGGGACGTTCTGTCGGAAAAAATGTGTGGAAGTCAACGGTGAGAGGCAACTTATATTTCGATCTCGAACTAATTGTGCCATGAAGTACACATAAGATGTTTGTCAATTTAAAGGATAGTTTTGCACGTCAATAAAGTCGCCGTTTGTTGTAAAACCTTTGAAGTATAAGACTGTCAAAATACGTAATTAGAAAGACTACAAACCCACCAGTTGCGTTAGGGCTAACGTTAGCTAGCTGACCTGACTCGTTTTACACTCACCGAAACGTTGTAGAGCAGGTCATTTATGCTAGCTCTTACTCAACCCACTAACTCTCCTTTCGCATAGCTGCCACTCTTCTAATGGGCAACTTGTAATCATTTTCACGTCTTTTAATACTTTTCCCCTGGTTCTAGGAGAAAGAGCTCAAATGTGCCAAAGTGACTGGTGACGTACACTGTGCAAGACGAGAGATGTAGTTCATTGAGAAGGCTAACACAAAACTCAACATGTTTTACGACAAACTGCGACTTTCTTGACGTGTAAAACTATCTTTTAAATTGACAATCCTCATGTGTACTTCATGGCACAATTCATTTGAGATCGAAATATAAGTTGCCTCTCGCTGTTGACTTCCATACATATTTTTTCCGACATAAGGTCCCATAGCGGTAAACCGGAAGGGGCTGATTTAGGCTCTCTATTGCAGTGTAACAAAAAATGAAAGGAGTTGTTAAATGGAAAGGGAATGAGACGTCGAAAAGCAATGCGCTTTTAAATGTGTGTTAGTTAATGTTTGTTAAATTGATTTGAAGTTGGATTTATTAATGCATACGTTTGAAAAGCATATATAGGTTTTGATTTGATGAAATATAGAATTAATATATTTAAAAAACCGTTAATAAAACACTTTAATAGTTTTATTAATACATTAATCAAAAAATATTAAATAAACTTTTTGAAAATTAGATTTTAAATTCACCCATTTAAATATGACTTTATAAACTGCTTTTCAAATGTGTCCTTTAAAATTTGAATTAATAGTAAGGGAAGGAACCACTATATTACTTTTTCACTTGACATTCTGCGTCCTCCATAAGCTACAACTTTGCAGATGGAATATATACTGTGCTCTCTATTCATTTGAATGCATGGGTGCAAAACACCAATTAAAAATAATACGAAAATAACACGTGAACCGATCGATCACTCACCTACATGGACGTACACTATGTCTATTGTCTTGATGAGCTTGCTAACTGACATGGCTTAGTGTATGACGTTCCATAATGCCAAAATGATATCTAGTATTGTGTTGCCTTTGTACAATGCCTGTCGTCTTTTAAGAATATAGTTAGTTCACTACTTCCATTACACAGCGTTGACTTAATACAGTCAAAGTGTCATGCGTTGTGGTTTGCATTGACTATTCTAAGCAGTTATTATATCAATAACACTTCCTGATAGCTAGTGAACGTGTGTTACGTCCCTTCAGGTGTAAGGCCTGTCTAGGGACAGGAAGGGTCGAACACGGCCCAGAGAACGAGTGGATGGGGTGAAAGTGGGCACACGAAGCCAACCCAAGGATATAAAAAATGTATAGTATTTATTAACAGGGACCAAAACAAAAAGGGATACCACGGCTATCTGAACGGTGCTAAATCAAAGAAACAAACAAAAAACTAATCTGCCTACCACAAGCTAGCTATCAAAAATTATAAGGGGTGACACCGCTCCTAAACTAATGATTCTAAACAGAGAATACTCTACGTGATGTTTAAATGTAAACCCACGGGTATCTAAACTAGCCGAGCTCCGGGACAAAAGGAAACAGTACAGCGTACCTGAAAAACAGGGCTAGACTTAACATAACAAAACCTCAGTACCGGGTACTGGCAACACAGTGAAGGTGATAATGAACTAAATAAATACTGTATCAAATACAGGACCAAAAAGGGGTAACACAGTTAACGCACAAAATATTCTATAGTATACAGGATCCAAACAGGGATTAGGAGGTAAGCCAAACGAAAAGCTGTATATAATACAGCGAAATATCAAATGGGGAAACTAATAAGCTGATATCTAGTTAGCGACTCACCATAACAAACTAACAAACAGACAGATGACACACGGGATAATACCCACACTAACAAACACAGAACACCAAATGGACAGACCTTATCAAATGAGAGCGAGTTTAACTAACACAACTAACGAAACACATCATAGAAGGCTCTCGCTCTGGCGAGACTGCCAGGGAGAAGGGTTTATAAGTAGACGGATCGACTCCTGATTGGTCCGTCAACAAATGGCTGAGTGTGTGTAATGAGTGAGAGGGAACCAACAGAAAGCAGGCGGCAGATCGAATGAAAAGCTAAAAGAAAACAGAGGAGAAGACAAGACAATACACATACACAAAACTATCTAATACGGACACCACACAAAGCGGGGGACGTAACAACATGAAATACTATGCAACGGTCGTTCATTATAGCAGGAGGGGGGAAGCGTCTATCCATGGCTAGGTGCTAATGCTAACTAGAAGCTAGCTATCTCACTATGGAATAATTAGCCGCCGTTACATATATTCGCAAACACGTTCGTGCAGATGTCCTGAACTGTTGGTGCGGTGTTTTTGTGAGTTGTGAGCATTTATGAGTTAGCTATCCCAATTCTGACAGACACCAATTTTACATGTCAAATAACAAGACGGAGTCATTGATGCCAATTAACAACTGGTGTTTGGCGTAATAGCCAAGACAGTCAGTATACTAACGTAACATGCAAATACATAACATCAACGCTAGATGGCGGTATATGCCCATGAAAACTTTCTCCCCAGTCATTTGAATGGGGCCAAAAACCAATTAAGAATAATAATAAAAAATATACCACGTGAACTGATTATTGCACACTTGGATAATAAGTGTGCTGTCCAGACATGCGTAGCTTACTCTTAAGTGGTTTATTCTGAAACACAAACCATTCAATGTGTCAGCCTACTGACTGCTGCTAGCTAACTCTCATAGTCCTAACTAACAAACAACTAAAGCCTGGTTTATACTTATGCGTGATCGCGTTAGCGCATGTAAATGTTCATTTGGTGCTTACGTTTGCACAGTAGTTTGCCTACATACTTCAACGTAAGTTTAACAGGCACACTAGGCGGCAGTGTCGAATTCAGTAATCCAGAATGTACAGAAAACCGTAGAAGAAGCACAGACATGGAAACGGAAACTCCCGTTTGTGTCCCGCGAAAGTATAAACAAAGAGACTGAGGCTGTATCCGAATTCTTCAATAAAGTACGTCCTAATGACTTTCACTATGTACTTTTCCTTAACCCCGAGGGAAAACGTCATGGGGTTGAGGAAATAAATGAAAGATAACTCATAAGGACTTAGGAAAAGACAATCGCGTTGCCAAAGGAATCCGACTGCACTTACACTTGGCTACATGATCATGCGACGGTGGTTTTCGTGGGTCGTTTGTGTAGAAACTACAATGTCCCGTAGATTATTGTAGCCTACAAAAAGCGCATTTTAACTACTTCGTTGTCACCTTGTTGTTTCATAGCCCATATAAACGTGCGGGCAAGCCAGATAGGCTAAAATATACTAGCCTGCTTTATTACCAAGGTTGGGATTTAAATTAAAAAAGGGAATGTAGGCTACCTGTCACAGAAGTGAAACGAAATAAATGTAACATTGAGAATGGTTGCTCACGTCCTCATCCCCCTGTCAACTCATATTGATCGCCACGCATAATGTGATTATATGAAGCCTAATCGTCAAATGTATGCAAGTTATGCGTTTATGTTAGGCATACAAATCTGCTACTATAGTTACATATTATGATTCTTAAGTTTGTTAACATGGGACATTTGAAAACATATAAGCATATTAGCAATAAAGGGCATAACATAAGATGGGAAATGTTTAATAAACGACTAGGCTATATGATCTAGGGTCTGCATCCCTTGAGGGTCATGTCGATCAACGGCTGAATGGTCATCATCATCTTCATCCGCTTTGTTCGGGGTCGGGTCGCGGAGGTAGCAGTTCCAGCAGGGCATCCCAAACTTCCCTTTCCCGGGCCACATTTACCAGCTCTGACTGGGGGATTCCAAGCCGTTCCCAGGCCAGTGTGGAGATATAATCCCTCCACCTGGTCCTAGGTCTGCCCCGCGGCCTCTGCCCAGCTGGACGTGCCTGGAACACCTCCCTAGGGAGGCGGCCAGGTGGCATCCTTACTAGATGCCCGAACCACCTCAACTGGCTCCGTTCTTTGCAAAGAAGCAGCGGCTCTACTCAGAGTCCCTCACGAATGGCTGAACTTCTCACCCTATCCCTAAGGGAGATGCCAGCCACCCTCCAGAGGAAACTCATTCCGGCTGAATGGTGTCGCTTTAAATATTGCTGCCACAAGGAATTGTGGGGCGGCATTTGCTTCTTTCCTTTCGTAAAGGATGGTCCAGTGTATCATATGCTAAAGTACAGAAGTTAGGAAGCATTGAAGCACCTTTCCTTAGCACTTAAGAGAATTCGACTAGTACTTCTCATGGCTGCCACTTAGGATACTTCCGAGTCATTTCACCCAGTTAGGAACCTTCCTAAGCAAAATAGAGAATTCGACCGTAGCCCGAAGGTTGCTCACTGCTTTCCATATTTTCTTATATCAAAACAAATCAAGTTTGTTTATCGAAAACGTTTAAAACAAGCAGAGCTGACCAAAGTGCTGTGCAATATATTCATATACAGTTTATCAAACAATACAGAAAACAATTGTAACATATAGCCTATATACATAGGCTATACTATGTACAAGCTAAGTGCATAGAAAACTACTAATATGATTCAAAGGCTATTGAAAATCAGCCTATCTGCTCCAGTTCATTGTGTCATCTACGTTTTAATTTGTATGGATAGGGCCAAAATATTACCGAATATCTATTCGCTTCCTACCCTGCTCAACCAATCAGCGATTGTTTGACGCACTGAGAAGACGCCTCGCGCCACGGGCTGTTAGGATTTGGGAGGACTCCCCGTCAACACGTTGGCGGGCCTCGGTGAGCTACGCTTTCCCAGAAACCCCTGCTCTTCGAAGTTACGCAGAGCTATTCACGTGGTGCTTCGCAGAAGTATAAACCAGGCTTCATACACACGCCTTTTCGTAACCAAGACCATAAAGCTGGCCCAACATTGCCTGTACCTCTTCTCCCATAATTATCCTCTATGTCTAACATGCGTCCTGTATTTACAATCTATGTGTGAGTATACCACCAGCTACATACACAATAATCAAATAATGAAATAAGTACGTAAGTAACAACATAACCATAGGGTGGGGTCCTCTTTTCAACATAGGTCCCCTGCTTTAATCTAACCAAGTCCCACACTCCCCTCCAATTTTAATGTTGTCCTGACATTACATATGGTATGTCACAGAAGCAAAGGCCTTCAACCGAGGAGTCATGGTTGCGTAGCACGGGAGCCAGTTCATTTCCAGATACTTTACTGTTTGGGAACAGTGTTTCACATAACCTACATCTCCCTTCAAAGGTATGTGTTGGTGGCGTCCTGCGCATGTCTGCAACTTCTCTCTGCCATTTCTGCAGGAAATGTATCTTAGACGGATAGATCTTAGACCTTATACTAATCCATAACCCAACCCTCATGTACAGTACTAAGGTATGTATACACACACACACACACACACACACACACACACACACACACACACACGCATTTAGTACTTCTTCAGTGTCATATCTTCTGTCTATATGTCTGGAACATTACTCCTGAATGTACATTGCTTATTATAACAAACTATCAATTAACATACTGTGAACATCTAAGAACTGGCACTGTGCAACTTTACTGTATTTTACCTCGCATATATGGATACCACTGATGGCTGTCCTAAGATGTTATATGTGAATGTTTTTGTGGAGTTCCTCTCTCTTAAACGATACTTTCTCACAGGAACAGCGTCTGGAATGTCTGCTTCATCAGCTGTGGCTACGGGCTCGTCTGCTTCATCAGCTGTGGCTACGGGCTCGTACCAACACTCTGCATCCTGGTTGTAGTTCAGCACCATATGTTTTCCTGTCATAGTGTTCTTTGGCTTTTGTCTCCCTCTTCCTTAGACACCCTTGACGCCAGGCAATATGCCTCAGTCATTCTTTTACGCCACTTGCTGGCATATTCACTCAGAGACACTGCCGTGTCCCTTGGAATTTTGAGGAGAAACCAAACTTCGGCACAAAGTCCCCTAAAATCTATTCTTCTACTTGGCTGCCTTGTTGATACATGCGTATGCCTGTGAAAACCGAGTAAAATTATCCATCACAACTAAGATATATTCATATCCTCCTTTACAGCTTTCCAGATGCAGGAAATCTATCACACCTATCTCGAAAGGGTAGGTGGTAACAACTAATAAGTACTTCACCTTATCCTTAAATACCTCACACTTCTTGGCGGTCAGCTTAACTCCATGTTCCTGATAACGACACAATACCTTCTGCAAATCTTCAAGATGTTCCTCAAAGGACTTACTGTGTACCAGGTTGTCGTCTAGATACGGTTGACATGTTTCATCACTTAACCCCGTCAGACATTCTGCCATACTACGCTGGAACTCTGCCGGAGCTGAGGACAAGCCAAACGGGATCCTCACCCGCTCATACAGTCCCCAGGGTGTAATGAATGCAGTAAGTGGTCGATTGCTTTCCTCCAGGAACCCCTGATGATACGCCTTGCTCTGGTCCAGGACAGAGAACCATGTACTTCCGGTCAAACTGTTGAGCATATCTTGCACCAGTGATATTAGAGGACGATTGGGTATGGACTTCTGATTCAGCTATCTGTAATCCACACACACACAACCGTAAGCTACCACACTTTTTACGCACACACGCTATAGGTGAGGAGTTTGGGTACCGGGATTTCTTTATCCATCCTCGATTCAGAAGGTCCTCCAAATATTCTTCCCTCATTGTGTAATGGTTTGGGCACTGAAGTATAGGTGCGCCTAACAGGAGTGGTATCATTCAGCCTGATTTTTAGCTCAAGTGATGGGATACATCCGACATCATTGTCATCTTTTGAAAATGCACCACTCTCCTCTCTCAGCAGTTGTTTCACCTTCTGTTGCTACTCTGATGTCAGATGGTCGACCGACACTGGAGGATCCTTCAAGCTCTTTTCTTCTCTTTCCACCGGTTCACCTTTCTGCAGTAGGGAACCTTCCTCTCTTGCTGGCGTCTCCAGTGAACTTCCATTGTCTCCATGATAATCAATTCCAACTGGTCTGGCATCTACTGGATATACAGCTTTAACTCTGTATCTGCCCTTGCACTGTAGATGGTGTTAAAGTGATGCCATGACCAGTGTCATTGGTGATGGGAATACCCACTCTGGACCAGTTTCCTTTCTGCAGACCGATGACCGCTTCAGTAACTTTTAATCCTTCTGGCCACCTCAAGTTCTCGTCAGGCTCAAACAGGACTTCCTGTTTTGTGGGAAGGGGGCCTGCTTACACTGCATCTCACTTCCTTTGTTTGGACAGCTGGAATTACTGTTTGTCTCCCGATCCTCACTACTTCATCTCTACTTTCTAAATTACTATTTTTGATTAGCTGCTCAAAGACTTCCATCTTCTTTGCTTACCATTTTCGGCGTTGCCTTTGGTTGCTGCTCCATTCCCCTTTTCAACAGTTGCTCAATCACATTGTAGCCAATGATTGGTCCTTCTGCCACCTTAGGGTCCCTAAGTAAGCTCTAATGCTATTAGCACAGGCACGAGCAGTTCTTGTTCTGGCCCTCCTCTGCTTCAAGCTGGAACTTCACTTCAATCTCCCCAACCTGACCACATATCTTAAATTCTCTCCTAATAGTCACTTCACTTGCATTACACGCCCCCAGAATTTCACATACTATGTACCGTTGACATACTGCATACTCATTTTCGGTCAAATGTAGTATGTTAAGTATGCATATTAGGCGATTTCGAACACAGCAATAGTCCTAACTAACAAACAACTAGTGATGTGTTGTTCATGAACGATTCGTTAATTTTTAACGAATCTTTAAAATGACTCGGGACTAACGATTAGTCTCAGTAATTTGTTCCTGGTGGATGGGAGTGATGATTCCTTGCTTCATAGTAGTTGGTAGAACGTGGAATTCAGATATTTCTCTTAACATATGGAAGATTAGGTCTTTAAGGTGTTCCCAAAAGTGCCTATAGAAATTGCTAGCTAGACCATCTGAGCCCGGAGATTTGTCGAATGATAAATATTTAATGGCTTTTTCAACTTCGTCTATCCTGAAGTCTGCATCATATAAACCTTTGAAGGACTCATCCACTTTAGGGATCCAATCATTAATGTGTTCAAAGTAAGCATCTGAATCTATGCATGAGTCAGAGGAAGAATACTGTAGAATTTGAAAATTTAATTAGAAATCTTATCAGAATCTGTACATTCTTGATTATCGATGAGCAGTGCCTTAATAGCATTTCTTTCTTGTCTCTTCTTTTCCAGTCTACAGAAATATGCTGAACTCCTTTCTCCCTCCTCTATCCATTTTGCCCTTGATCTTATACAGTGCCTTGCAAAAGTATTCACCCCCCTTGGCTAGTTACTTATTTTGTTACATTACAACCTGTAATTTAAATGTTTTTTTATCTGAATTTTATGTGATGGATCTGCACAAAATAGTCTAAGTTGGTGAAGTGAAATGAGAAAAATATATATAAAAAATTATTTTTTTAAATAAAAATCTGGAAATTGGCATGTGCATATGTTTTCACCCCCTTTTCTATGAAGCCCCTCAAAAGTTCTGGTGCAACCAATTACCTTCAGAAGTAACATAATTCGTGAAATGAAGTCCACCTGTGTGTAATCTAAGTGTGACATGATCTGTCAGTATAAACACACCTTTTCTGAAAGGTCCCAGAGGCTGCAACACCACTAAGCAAGAGGCATCACACCATGAAGACCAAGGAGCTCTCCAAACAAGTCAGGGACAAAGTTGTTGAGAAGTACAAGTCAGGGTTGGGTTATAAAAAAATATCCAAATCTTTGATGATCCCCCGGAGCACCATCAAATCCATCATCTTCAAATGGAAAGAACATGGTACCACAGCAAACCTGCCAAGAGAGGGCCGCACACCAAAACTCACAGACCGGGCAAGGAGGGCATTAATCAGAGAGGCAGCACAGAGACCAAAGGTAACCCTAAAGGAGCTACAGAGTTCCACAGCAGAGACTGGTGTATCTGTACATGGGACCACAATAAGCCGTACACTCCATAGAGCTGGGCTTTATGGAAGAGTGGCCAGAAAAAAGACATTACTTAGTGTTAAAAATAAGAAGGCACGTTTTGAGTTTGCCAAAAGGCATGTGGGCGACTCCCCAAATGTATGGAGGAAGGTGCTCTGGTCAGATGAGACTAAAATTGAACTTTTCGGCCACCAAGGAAAACGCTATGTCTGGCGCAAACCCAACACATCCCATCACCCCAAGAACACCATCCCCGCAGTGAAACATGGTGGTGGCAGCATCATGCTGTGGGTATGTTTTTCAGCAGCAGGGACTGGGAAACTGATTTGAGTCGAGGGAAAGATGGATGGTGCTAAATACAGGGATATTCTTGAGCAAAACCAGTTTCAGTCTGCCTGTGATTTGAGACTGGGACGGAGGTTCACCTTCCAGCAGGACAATGACCCGAAGCATACTGCTAAAGCGACACTCGAGTGGTTTAAGGGGAAACATTTAAATGTGTTGGAATGGCCTAGTCAAAGCCCAGATCTCAATCCAATTGAGAATCTGTGGTCAGACTTGAAGATTGCTGTTCACAAGCGGAAACCATCCAACATGAAGGAGCTGGAGCAGTTTTGCCTTGAGGAATGGGCAACAATCCCAGTGGCAAGATGTGGCAAGCTCATAGAGACTTATCCAAAGCGACTTGCAGCTGTAATTGCCGCAAAAGGCGGCTCTACAAAGTACTGACCTTAGGGGGGTGAATATTTATGCACGCTGAAGTTTTCTGTTATTTTGTCCTATTTGTTGTTTGCTTCACAATAAAAAAAAAATCACATCTTTAAAGTTGTAGGCATGTTCTCTGGATGAAATGATGCAAACCTTCAAACAATCCATTCTAATTCCAGGTTGTGAGGCAACAAAACATGAAAAATGCCAAGGGGGGTGAATACTTTTGCAAGGCACTGTATATGCTCCTTTGGCTTCAGTAATGTAAATGTTGTCTAGCGATGATTGTAGGAGAACACGTTTTTGTTTGTCATCCCCAATTAATGACGATGTATTACAGATAGTTTATTTCTTTAATAAGTTCCATTCATTTTTCTTTACTAGCCCTGCTTAATAATTTGCCATTTGATGTGGAGATCTGACATATACCTTATATTTCCAAAATTCCCATTTATCTCTAAGTTGTGAAATTTGAATATTCAATAATATCATTGATTGTTGTTATAATTTCTTGACAAAAGGGTTTATTTTTTAGGAGGTTTGAGTTAAATTTCCAGTATATTTTTTCCTTAGACATGTGTTTGTAGGTTTAAAGATAAGCAAATCATACATTACATTACATTCATTTAGCAGACCCTTTTATCCAAAGCGACTTACAAAAATTGTGCCTACAAAAAGATAATGGTAACAACTACAAATCAGGTACAGAACAGTGCATCCCTGACTTAATCATCTAGATAAGTGCTAAGCAAGTGCTACATTAGACATCAGGATAATTAACAAAACCTTCACAACCAAATAAATTTTTTTTTTGAGTGCAACCAATTACATGGTAATTAGTAGAAGTGCTTGTCTAAGCAATGTCCCATTCAAGAGCCGAGGTGCAGTCGAAACAAGTGAGTCTTCAAGTTTCGGCGGAAAGTGAACAAAGAGGTTGCGGTTCTAATGTTCGTGGGGAGGTCATTCCACCACTGAGGGACAAGGACAGAGAAAAGTCGTGAACGAGGTGCCAGGCTGTCCCTTCCACGGAGTGTGGGGGCAACAAGGCGACATCCAGTGGCAGAGCGCAGTGGTCGGGACGGGGTGTAGGGTCTGAGCATCGACTGTAGGTAGGGGGGTGCAGATCCGATCCTCGCCCGATAGGCTAGGACAAGTGACTTGAATTTGATGCGTGCTGCTACCGGTAGCCAGTGCAGTGTGTGAAGTAGAGGAGTAGTGTGAGTGAACTTCGGGAGGTTGAAGACCAGACGAGCGGCTGCGTTCTGGATGAGCTGAAGGGGTTTGATGGCGCTCGCAGTCAGCCCAGCCAAGAGGGAGTTGCAGTAGTCCAGGCTAGAGATGACGAGATCATACAGTGATCTGTTAGTGGTGCTACAGAAATTGTAGACTTTAAATCCAGTCCAGGCCTATTTTTCTACACTAACCAACAATATATAACAACAATATTGTACCAAATGGAGTAAAAGATATCGTATCAAAAATATCTTTTTTTTTCTCATATATATATTCATAACAATATATTCTGGATTTTGATTGAACGAGGTTTAAACCATGTGAAAATGTGAGTCTCTGAATTCTCAGTGCGCCATGCGTCTTTTAATCTAAACACACTACAAAAATCAAGCAATACAGGACCGTAATGATGACCCTGATGTTTTGAAGGAGTTCTTTCAATCCATTCATCCATCACCATGTTAAAATCACCTCCAAATATAAAATCTTCAGATTCCTCTGACTTAGGTCCTTTACCGCCTTTGCAATTTCAGTAATCATAATTTTATTTTGGGTAGGGTTATTATAACCTTATACCTTTCCTAGGATCAAAAAGTTATCATTTACTTCAAGGACACAAATTATCCAGTGACCAAAACTATCTTTGTTAGTGTTTAAAATCTTCCCAGGGAAATTGTTTAAATGAATGGCAACGCCTGCTGACCTATTTGTACCGTGACTGAACAGTATTTTGTACGAATCTTTAAAATGACTCGGGACTAACGCGTAGTCACAGTGATTAGTTCATTTTGGTTGCGCATGCGCAACAACAGTTGTGTTCGAGTCATTCGTTAATTTCGTTCAGCATAGTTAGTATAGGAAACAGAAATGAATAGTTCATCCCTCAACTGGGTCTTCGGGTCTGAGTCGTTTTTTCAACTTTCACGTGATAGCTCTGCATAGAAAAGAGAAATGTTTAGTTCGCCATGGTTATGTAGTTACGACTGCGCCATAGTTATGATTCACTCACTGTGATAATTAAGTCACCTAAAAGCAGTTGCAATATACTCCTTTACTGAAACGTGATGTGTTGTATTTAGCAAAAAAATCACAATATTGATATTACTTTAAGATGTATTTATTTTAAATCAGTTGGTTGTCGGTTGTCCCATACAGCCAAATAACAATTACACTAGAACTACAACTAAATCACACAATATTGCAGTATAAGCTGTCTAATATAATACACTGGTTGTTTTGTTTTGTTTGATTTGACTGTAAACTTTAAAGTGAAAAACGGGAAAAAAACGGACCCAAAACCAGTAATAATAACTCGTGAACCAATTCAATCATTTCTGTTTTCTATGCTATGCCTAACAGTCACGTGAAAAGTGAACGAAAGACTCAAAAGACAGGACAGGAAATAGAAATGAGTAGTTCACCCCTCGACTTGGTCTTCGGGTCTGTCTGAGTAATTCGTTCTAAAGAGTACTTCACCCCTCATATGGATCTTCGGGTCTGTCTGAGTAAAGTCTGGTTTATACTTTTGCGTGATCACGTCAGCGAATGTAAACATTCATTTGGCGCTTACGTTCACACAGTAGTTTGCCTACATACGTCAACGTAAATTTAACGGGCCCACTAGGTAGCAGTGTCGAATTCAGTAATCCAGAATGTACAGAAAACCGCAGAAGAAGCACAGACACGGAAACTCCCGTTCATGTCCCGCGACAGCATAAACAAAGAGACCAAAGGTTGCTCACTGCTTTTCATATTTTCTTGTATCAAATCAAATCAAGTTTATTTATAGAAAACGTTTAAAACAAGCAGAGCTGATCAAAGTGCTGTACAATATATTCATATACAGTTTATCAAACAATACAGAAAACATTTGTAACATATAGCCTTTGTAAATAGGCTATACTATGAGCAAACTAAGTGCATAGAAAACCACTAATATCATTTGAATTGAAAATCAGCCTATCTGCTCCAGTTCATTGTGTCATCAACGTTTAAATTTGTTTGGATACAGCCCCAATATTATGGAATATCTACTTGCTTCCTACCCTGCTCAACCAATCAGCAATTATACAACGCAATTAGAAGACGCTTCGTGCGTCGGGCTGTTACGCCCTGTTCACAATTCATCCGTTGCGCTAGCGCACTACGCACTGTCATGTCCGTTACAGCGTGCGTGTGGTCCGCACTCAACGCAAGTCAAGTGTAGACGAGAGGACAGCTTTCGTGCTACCGCAGCCAAGCTAGTCAGAGAGGCTGCTTGCTTAGCGATAGCAGACGAAGTTACAGTGGAAAGTAACATACAAGTAATTTTAACGATCTTTTATAATATGCTTATTATTATTATAAGGTTATAAATATTCAAATGTTAACTGATTCCATTATATCGTTATATTTCATGTGTATTTAACGATAGCACAACAGTAAACAGTTCGCGATAGTAGTAGAATTCCACTTCCTGTTCATTTCAACGGTCCGCTCTGACGCAAAAGTTGGAAAAATCCAACGTGTCCGTCAAGATTTTGCAACGGAAACCGTTGTCCACAAGGGAGCCAGTCCGTCACGAAGTCCCCATAGAAATGAATGGACTTCTGGCGCAACGGACCAGCGCAACGGATGAATTGTGAACAGGGCGTCAGGATTTGGGAGGACTCCCCGTCAAAACGTTGCCGGGCCTCGGTGAGCTATGCTTTCCAAGAAACCCCTGCTCTTCGAAGCTACGCAGAGCTGTTTACGTGCTGCTTCGCAGAAGTATAAACCAGGCTTAAGTCGTTCAAAAGAGTAGTTCACCCCTCGAATGGGTCTTCGGGTCTGAGTGAGTCTTTCGTTCAAAAGAGTAGTTCACCCCTGGAATGGATCTTCGGGTCTGAGTAATTCGTTCAAAAGAGTAGTTCAGTCCTCGAAGGAGTCTTTGGGTCTAAGTGAATCTTTCGTTCAAAAGAGTAGTTCACCCCTCGAATGGGTCTTCTGGTCTAAGTCTTTCGTTCACTGGTCACATGATAGCTGCATAGGCTAGGCACGAGAGATCAGGAAACATAAATTAGCAGTTCACCCTTATGGACTGAGTCTGTCGTTCACTTGTAACGTGACTTCTTCATGCTTAAGTTATGACAACGTCCAGAATTGTTATTGAATTTTGGATTATTACACGTCAGTTTGCATTAATATACGTTTAAGGGTGACTGGTTATCAGGCTTAACATACTGTACTAGTTTCATGTGACAGGACCTTTCGCATGGATATGCGCAGGATGCAAATATTATTATTATTAAGACTGGCACAAAAAACACTTTCTCGTCAATGCAGAAGCGGCAGTCGGAGCATGCGCATTATTACGTTTACTTGTAACTTATGTTTTAGTTATGTTTTAGTTAGTGTTCTCTGTAAATGAATGGATACCAGCGTAACCCACTACATATCTCTTCGAATCGCACTGAAACATTTTAAGTAGCATGCGATCAAAACTGTTTCACTGTACAGCCCTGCAACATTAAATCAATTTGTAAGCCTAGTGCTGTCTTCAGTGTCAATGCTTGTTTAAAAGGCTATTTGTTTTACCATTTTAATAAATGTTTTATGAAACTGCTGCTTGCCAGTATGCTGTGTTATCAGCCATACAGTATCTTAATTTTGAAAACCAACGATGTTTTGTAATGGTCCGTGTACCTAAGTTTCAATTGATTTTCTTTTACTGTTCAGCGAGACAATTCAGCATTTCAGGTTGTTGCACCGTTCCTACATTCTAAATGCCTGTTGCACTTTACATAATGATCTTGAGCTGTGTTAGATGTTTTTCTTTTTCAATGTTGTGTTTTAACTTGGTATCACTAACGAGGCGCAGCTGAGTCACGACAGCCCAGTTTTTCAATCAGCTCTAATGTTGGATTTGGCCGTGTCAATCCTGCCACACCGATTACATTAAACAAATGAAGTTTGAAGCAAGCTAAACATAACAAGCTAAATGGTGCTGTTACTTCCACCCATGTATCTGTGTCCGTATTGCATGTTTTGTGTATATGGCCGTTTGTTTTCCCTTCTGTTTCTCCTTCACTATCTCATTTCATTCAGGTCGCTGCTTCCCGTTGGCCCCCCATATTAATCATCGTCAGCCGTTCGGACCTATCAGCAGATCGTCCGTCTCTGATAAAACCTTTTTCCATTGTTGCCTCTGGGAGAGCGAGTAGGGCATTTGATGTAGGAGGAAGTATTGTGTTGTCTAATAGACTTATGCTCGCTCTCCTGGCCTAGGAAACCCAGTAAACGATTTGCCTTAGTGTGTGTTTCTGAAATCCTCCGTGTGTTAGTTCCCTTACTTTGATACTTTGTTAGTCTCTGTATGGATAGAGCTTTTGTTTGTTTTGTCTCGTAGCCCTTTTTGTCCTGTATTTGATACAGTGTATATTTTTGCTTGTTACCTGTTTCCCCCTTTTGCTCCTGTATATGCGATACAAAGTTTATTTTGATCCTCACCATTTTGCCTTGTCTACCCAGTACTCGGTACTATGTTTTGATCCTCACCATTTTGCCTTGTCTACCCAGTACTCGGTACTGTGTTTTGATCCTCACCATTTTGCCTTGTCTACCCAGTACTCGGTACTGTGTTTTGATCCTCACCATTTTGCCTTGTCTACCCAGTACTCGGTACTGTGTTTTGATCCTCACCATTTTGCCTTGTCTACCCAGTACTCGGTACTGTGTTTTGTTTGTTATATTATCCCCTGTTTTATATTATCCTGTTTTACCAGTACGCTGAACTGTGTTTTCTTTTCTCCCAGAGCTTGGCTAGGATTAGATCTACCCGTGGGTATTTATGCCTAGCGTACACTGTTTAGATTCATTAGTTTAGGAGCGGTGCCACCCGGTGTAATTTTTGATTGCGAGCTTGTGGTAGGCAGCTTAGCTCTTTTTGTTTGTTGCTTTGATTTGGCGCCGCTCGTTAGCCGTGGTATCCCTTTTTCTTTGGTTTTGTAAATAAATACTTCCTATTTTATTCCTTGTGTCTTGGCCTCTGTGTCCACATTCACCCCCCTCCATTCATTCATCTGGAAAGTCAGTGCCCTAGGTAAGCCATACATCTTAAGGGTTGTAACAGGTGCCTTTGAGACGGTCACAGCAACTCACACTTTCGGCTAGCTAACTTTGATTCACTTTGCTTTCCAATTCAAGGCCCCATAATTATTTTTAACGTTAAACAAATACTTAACTCACATTCAGTGCGCAGTGTCTTGTCAATTGTGTTGTCCATTTGTAGGCAGGACAAACGCGTTTTCAGTTTTTTTTTAATCAAGTCATTAAACAGTGAATGCTCCAAATTTGTGTTACTGACTAACCGTTTATTAATTAAAACAAATTCATAAATTTTAAGTTTTTCCAAAAGTGAGATTTAGTGTTGAAAAAAGGTAAATTTGACCGAGTTGATACTTCCGTGTAGCCAGGCGCCATCTTCAAAAAGCTCAAACCTCCTATGGCCAACTTTGACATTAGTTTACTTCTTTTTCGTGGGACAAATAAAGGATATGTTGCTACAGATGCTTTGAAAAACTCACTGCTTTTACAGTTATAAGGTCGTTTACCTAAATTAAGGCTACAATATAAAAAACGTGTACTCTGAAAACCGCGAACGTGTGAAACAATAGCTTTTTTAGGAAGCGCATGTTTTTGTCTCAGTATGTTTTTGTATAAACGACACATCAGCAAAGACTGTAGGAAGCGACTCAGCTGCAACATATGCGGTTTAAAGCATCCCAATAAAAGGCATACTTATGCATTTCTTGTCCCAGGCAGCGCTGCATCATTTTGCACTGTGGGGCTAATGAACAAGCTTAATCTTCAGGGAAGAAGATTCAATATTCTTTTAAAAACTATGGGTCAAAGGAAGGTCGTTGAAACCAGGATTGTTTCAGAACTAGAGGTGGCTGGACTGGACAGCTGTGATTTTTGCGATCTCCCAGGCAGATACACTCGGAGGACTATGCCTGTGCACAAAGGAAACATCCGCATCAAAATTATATAGATCAGTGACCTCATCTGAGGAAGGTTCATCTACCTGAAATAGTCTCTGAAATAGAGTTGCTGATTGGCTCGGATGTACCAAAGGCTCTGGAACCACGGGATGTAATCCGGAGTGTGGGAGACGGACCTTACGCCGTCAAAACCATGCTTGGTTGGAGGGTTAACAGACCATTAGGAGGAAAAGGTGATGATGCTCAAGAGCAGTCAGCAAGTGTTAACAGGATATCAGTCATGAAGCTTGATGAGCTGTGGGAACAACAATTCAAGACTGACTTTCCTAAGTGTGCCAGGGACGACCAAGAACCGTCAAGAGAAGACCAGCAGTTCTTGGATTTGGTCTCAACAGCTGCCTAGCTAGTCAATGGCCATTACTGCATTGGATTACCTTTAAAGGAAAGGGAAATTTGTACACTAAACCTAAAGAGAAAATTCAAGAGAGATTCTTCCTTCCATTTTGTAGGGTGACTGGCTTACTACTCCTTGTGTGTAAATTACGCTTTATCAATTTTGTAGATTATCAATTCATTCATAAATTAATATTAGAAATCGATCAAGGTGATGAAGTGTAATTACCAGAAAACTGAATCAATTTAGCATTAATTTAATAATGTAATAGTTAATGCTTTAGTCTCAATTGGCCGTACTCAGAGTTGACCGACCGACGGATTTTGTTTAAGTTAGTAGCGACTTAAGTGAAGTATATAGCACATATTTAAATAACAAATTGTTGACTGATTGCTTATTCCACTCAAGGTCACGTCCGGTCAGGGGTTTACTTCAAAATGAATCAAAGTTCGACTGTCGAAAATTATGGGAACAGGTAGGCAATTTAACTTGAAGACAAGGTGCGCCGCAAAATCGGTGCCCGTTTTGTACCTAAATATAGCATTTCTAACGAGGACCCGCGGCAACCACCAAGCAAGAGGCGAGTTTTGAAATGACAATATGACGATATTAACAGTAGAAATATGGACAGATTGAATTGTCAGTGTTTTAAGAATACAAGCTTAAACCAGTTCGTCAATAGTTTGATATTAAATAAAACGTATATTTTTTTATTGAACTGTTTAAAGTTAAGGATTATTTAATGTAAGAACAAAACCTACACTATTTGGAAGCTAACTGTGAATTAGCAAGAGCTCTATAGATATCAACACTTATATGTTGTGAAACTAAGTTTTACTTCAGAGTGACTTAAAAGACTCAGATCAACAAAAACTTTACATTTGGGTCGATTTAAACAGTTTCAAAACGCTATGTGGCGCGATTTTCTTCACTGTTGCGTGATCGCGGTTCTACGCTTAACTACATTGTAGCTGTTGGGTTTGTCCTGCCTACTAATGGCAGTCAGGGTGCCGTTGTCTAGCCTGTAGAGGTCTGTGCGTCCCTCCATGGATATGCCTCCCCAGACCATCACTGACCCACCACCAAACCGGTCATGCTGAACAATGTTACAGGCAGCATAACGTTCTCCACAGCTTCTCCAGACCCTTTCACGTCTGTCACGTGATCAGGGTGAACCTGCTCTCATCTGTGAAAAGCACAGGGCGCCAGTGGCGGACCTGCCAATTCTGGTGTTCCATGGCAAATGCCAATCGAGCTCCACGGTGCCGGGCAGTGAACACAGGGCCCACTAGAGGACATCGGGCCCTCAGGCCACCCTCATGAAGTCTGTTTCTGATTGTTTGGTCAGAGACATTCACACCAGTGGCCTGCTGGAGGTCATTTTGTAGGGCTCTGGCAGTGCTCATCCTGTTCCTCCTTGCACAAAGGAGCAGATACCGGTCCTGCTGATGGGTTAAGGACCTTCTACAGCCCTGTCCAGCTCTCCTAGAGTAACTGCCTGTCTCCTGGAATCTCCTCAATGCTCTTGAGACTGTGCTGGGAGACAGCAAACCTTCTGGCAATAGCACGTATTGATGTGCCATCCTGCAGGAGTTGGACTGCCTGTGCAACCTCTGTAGGGTCCAGGTATCGCCTCATGCTACCAGTAGTGACACTGACCCTAGCCAAATGCAAAACTAGTGAAAAACAGTCAGAAAAGATGGGGAGGGAAAAAATGTCAACTGCCTCGACCTGAAAAACCATTCCTGTTTTGGGGGTCATCTCATTGTTGCCCCTGTAGTGCACCTGTTGTTAATTTCATTAACACCAAAGCAGCTGAAACTGATTAACAACCCCCTCTGCTACTTAACTGACCAGATCAATATCTCAGAAGTTTAATTGACTTGATGCAATACTCTGATTAAAAAGTGTTCCTTCAATTTTTTTGAGCATTGTATATATATATATATATATATATATATATATATATATATATATATATATATGGCAGTCAACCCAACTATGGCAGGCTAGTACCAGCCCTGGTCCCTAACGTTAGCAGGCTGGCTAGTTCTAGTTTATTGACGGCCAACATACAAACTGTTTTGAACAGTAGGCTAACTAGTAATGTAATATACTGCTTTATACTTTCATAATGTGATTGTAAGATTTATTAATGTAAACAATATGTCGCGCTGACTACCACAAGCTCACAAATCGCATTCCTGTTCAGGTTGCCCACCTTGTCTGCTTTCTTATTGCCGTGGGTGTGCAACATCAGACTGTTGCACAATTTTGATCAGCGACCCTCTGCTAAACCAAACAAATTAACAATTTATGTAGGTGGAGATGGGAGGGGAAACGTCAGCGACATTTACTGATAACCCTTTTGTGGGGTCACTGGAGTGGATAAAATGACTTAATGAAAGCTGTGTACTAGATGATTGGTAGGGACATTTCAGTGGTCCCTCGGCATTGGCAGAGACATGTCCCTACACTTCCGCCCTAAATTTACGCCTATGCATAGGATCAATGTAAGTGAAATTCACATATTATTTCGACCACCGGAATTTACATGGTTAATTCATTGTACACCACAATGCCCATTGAGCATTGCGCAAATCAAACTTGGAACCTGGGCCTGACACCAGGCAGGGGCAGGGAAAACTGATTTAGTATGAATAGCTTGCTAAACGTTGCCTGCATTGATTAATGTTGGCTAAAAGAGGAGCCAAATGTAAACATTCACTATTTTCTGTGAAGATTAAGTAACTATGTTAGGGGAGCAAAAGTAGCCTGTTTCTCTATGAATTTAGCTAATTGGTGAGTTCGAACCACTCACAGACTACACCCACCTTTCTTTGTGAAAAATTGGGTGACAAGCTGTCGCCCTTTCTTTTCTCTCTCCTGTCTTTCTTTTCTTTCTTTTTCGTTTTCGGTAGGCAGACTTTTCTTTAAACTGAGACATGATGTGCTATACTCCACACTCATCATCGCAATTCACTGCCTACTGGTTTCGGGGCAGGCAGCACCAAACCAATTCATGTAAATAGGGAGGGGGGCGGGAGGGAGGGGGGCAATACAGTGGCTCTCGATGTTTACTTTTTGCCGTTCGTTTTATTAGTACATTGCAAATAAAATAAATTACATAATTAATTCTAACTACCTAATATTATAATAATTTTTTAGGGGCCCTGTAAGTCATAGGCCCTTAGGAACTTTGTTTTATGTTGTTTTCACCTATTTTAAACTTCCTTAGCCACATCAGTAATTACATCAAAATGGAAAACTTCATGTATAGTTCCTGTTCCCAAAAAGTCCAGAGTTAAAGATGTTAATGACTTTAGGCCTATTGCTCTTACGTCTCAGATTATGAAAGTGTTTGAAAGGGTTGTACTCTGACATATGATAAATCTAGTTGTAGACCACATTGATCCACTGTAGTTTTCTTATCAACATCAACTTGGCGTGGATGATGCTCTTCTATATATGGTCCATAAAGTTTACAAGCATCTTGAAAGACCACATAATTATTTTAGACTGATGTTTTTTTATTTCTCTAGTGCTTTCAATACTATTCAACCACATATTCTAGCTGGAAAACTAGGAGCTATGAATATTCCATCTTCTCTATTAAGTGGACTCTAAATGATCTGACTAACAGGCCTAAATTTGTTAGACTGCAAAACCAGGCATCATCAAAGATTATATTTACTAACACAGGGGCACCCCAAGGAACAGTCGTGTCTTCTTTGTTCATTGTATACTTCAGAATTCAGGCATAATAAAGAGTTTACACGTATGCAAAGGTTTTCTGATGATACTGCTATTGTTAGTTGCATATCTGAGGATAATTCACTAGCATATATTAATCTAATTTATTATTTTGTTGACTGGTGTTCTGATAACTACCTTGAGCTGAATATTAGCAAAACCAAAGAGGTAATTGATGATTTTTGAAGGAAATCTGTAACCATTAATCCAATAGTAATCAAAGAATGAGTGGAAATTGAAAGGGTTGACACATACAAATATCTTTGGTGTTACTATTGACAGGTTGGAAGGTTAACTCCAGACATATGTTTTCATAGAACTCTGTCTAATATACTTCCTAAGGAAAATGCCATCCCTAATACAGTGATAAGTCAATGCTAATTATGTTTTATAACAGTGTTGTTTTAAGTGTTTTCACCTTCTCACTTATTTGTTTGTGGGGCAACATTACTAAGGGGCATAGTAGTAGACTAAGTAAAATAGTTTAAAAAGCCAGCTCAGTAATTAGTCTTAACCTGGAGTTATCTTTACTGATCGTATGGAGGAAAAAAGGTGCAGACAATTTTAAGTAATGGAAAACATCCCCTGCATGAAGTTAGTGAATCAAAATAGCTCAACTGGCAATGATTTGTTTTCACTTGTTTGTAAAGAGATTTAGAAAATCATTCTTCTTTGCAATTGTTTTAATTCAGCCACATTAAAGGGCAATTCGAGCATGAACGGCCTGTTTAAGGTCATGCCGCAGCATTTCAATTGGATTAAGTATTATATATATATATATATATATATATATATATATATATATATATATATATATATATTGTATATATATATATATATGTGTGTATATGATGATCTGAAACATTATTCGATTTTTCAAAATGATATTGGGTATTCGAATATAGCTGCCGTTACTTATTTATGTTTTTGCCTAAAGTTAATTTAAAAGTTATTCATTAGCGATTTTCATTACATACCGTTTATAACATGTACGCCAATGCCATTGAAATATGTCAAAGTTAGAAAGAAAAAGCACAATTTCCATGCATTAGATACATTTTTCCCTGCTTTCCACACAAGTAGTTTAAACTTGCAGGCAGCGCGCCAACTGAAGGCACGAGGAGGCGCTCTATGCTAGTGCGCCGGATCACCGATACAAACACATGCGCTCTAAAGCGCCGACTCTCCGCTCACAGATCAAAGAAAATCTGTCCAAATGTGTCACAGTAAGAAATGTTCAGAAATTGGAAGAGGAATATGTTTATTTAGCGAAGGCCAGATCACGGAGGCCCTTCTGTGGCTACATTACAAGTGCGCGATAGCGCAAAAAAATAATTAAAATAAGTAAATAAAAACAGTGCTAGCACGGACAGTACATACATTTTTTACCCCATATAATCTTTTTATTTCGGTTAATCGGTTAACAGACATATTTTTGATAGAATATTCTAATATTGATATGGCCTAAAATGGCCATCCCTAATACAGTGCTGTGCAAAAGTATTTGCCCCCTTACAGATTTCTTCTGTTTTTGCTTCTTTGTCACGCTTAAATTTTTCAGATAATCAAACTAAACAAAATAAATCATATTTATATCAGACAAAGACAACCTGAGGGAATACAAAATGCAGTTTTTAAATGATGATTTCATTTATTAAGGGAAAAAAGCTATCCAAACCAACCTGGCCCTAAAAAAGTAATTGCCCCCTAAACCTAATAACTGGTTGTGCCACCCTTGGCGGCAACAACTGCAATCAAGCGTTTGCGATAACTGGCAATGAGTCTTTCACATCGCTGTGGAGGAATTTTGGCCCACTCTTCTTTGCAGAATTGTTTAAATTCAGCCACATTGGAGGGTTTTCGAGCATGAACGGCCTGTTTAAGGTCATGCCACAGCATCTCAATCGGATTTAAGTCCGGACTTTGACTAGGCCACTCCAAAACCTTCATTTGTTTTTTTTTGAGCTATTCAGAGGTGGACTTGCTGGTGTGCTTTGGATCATTGTCCTGCTGCATAACCCAAGTGCGCTTGAGCTTAAGGTCACGAACTGATGGCCGGACATTCTCCTTCAGGATTTTCTGGTAGAGAGCAGAATTCATGGTTCCATTAATTACGGCAAGTCGCCCAGGTTCTGAAGCAGCAAAGCAGCCCCAGACCATCGCACTACCACCACCATGTTTGACTGTCGGTATGATGTTCTTTTCCTGAAATGCTGTGTTAGTTTTATACCAGATGTAACGGGGGACACACCTTCCAAAAAGTTCCACTTTTGTCTCGTCAGTCCACAGAATATTTTCCCAAGTCTTGGGGCTCATCAAGATGTTTTTTGGCAAATGTGAGACACGCCTTTGAGTTCTTTTTGGTCAGCAGTGGTTTTCGCCTTGGAACTCTCCCATGGATACCATGTTTGCCCAGTCTCTTTCTTATTGTTGAATCATGAACACTGACCTTAACTGAGGCAAGTGAGGCCTGCGGTGCTTTAGATGTTGTTCTGGGTTCTTTTGTGACCTCCTGGATGAGTCGATGCACTCTTGGAGTAATTTTGGTAGGCCGGCGTTTCCTGGGAATGTTCACCACTGTTCCATGTACTCTCCATTTGTGGATAATGCCTCTCACTGTGGTTCGCTGGAGTCCCAAAGCCTTAGAAATGGCTTTGTAACCCTTTCCAGACTGATAGATGTCAATGACTTTGTTTCTCATCTGTTCTTGAATTTCTTCAGATCGGGGCTTGATGTGTTCCTTTCTGAGATCTTTTAGCCTACTTCATGTTGTCAGACAGGTTCTATTTAAGTGATTTCTTGATTCTACAGTTCTGACAGTAATCAGGCCTGGGTGTGGCTAGTGAAATTGAACTCAGCAATCCCAAAAATATGGTTAATCACAGTTGATTCATGATTTAACAAGGGGGGCAATTACTTTTTCACATAGGGCAGGTAAGTTTGGACAGCTTTTTTCCCTTAATAAATGAAATCATCATTTAAAAACAGCTTTTTGTATTGACTCAGGTTATTTTTGTCTGATATTAAAATTTGTTTGATGATCTGAAACATTTAAGTGTGACAAAAAGCAAAACAGAAGAACGTAAGGGGCTAAAACTTTTGCACAGCACTGTATATACTGTGTATATATACAGTTAGGGCCAAAAATATTTGGACAGTGACACAAGTTTTGTTATTTTAGCTGTTTACGAAAACATATTCAGGATACAATTATATAATCAATATGGGCTTAAAGTGCAGACTCTCAGCTGTAATTTGAGAGTATTCACATCCAAATTGGAGCAAGGGTTTAGGAATTACAGCTCTTTAATACGTAGCCGCCTCTTTTTCAAGGGACCAAAAGTAATTGGACAATTGACTCAGAAGGCTGCAAAAAAAATAACAACGCTGCATGGGCTCTTCCCTCATTAACCTGTCATCAATTAAGCAGTTAAAAGGTCTGGAGTTGATTCCAGGCGTGGCGTTTGCATTTGGAAGCTGTTGCTGTGAACACACAACATGCGGTCAAAGGAGCTCTCAATGGAGGTGAAACAGACCATCCTGAGGCTGGAAAAAAAGAAGAAATCCATCAGAGAGATAGCAGAAATGTTAGGAGTGGCCAAATCAACAGTTTGGTACATTCTGAGAAAAAAAGAGTGCACTGGTGAGCTTGGGAACTCAAAAAGGCCTGGACGTCCACGGTAGACAACAGTGGTGGATGATCGCAGAATCCTTTCCATGGTGAAGAAAAACCCCTTCACAACATCCACTCAAGTGAAGAACACTCCAGGAAGTAGGTGTATCAGTATCTAAGTCTACCATAAAGAGAAGACTTCATGAGAGTAAATACAAAGGATTCACCACAAGGTGCAAACCATTAATCAGCCTCAAAAATAGAAAGGCCAGAATTGACTTTGCCAAAAAACACCTGAAGAAGCCAACCCAGTTCTGTAACAGCATTCTTTGGACAGATGAGACTAAGATCAACCTGTACCAGAATGATGGGAAGAAGAAAGTTTGGAGGAGAATTGGAACAGCTCATGATCCAAAGCACACCACATCTTCTGTAAAACATGGTGGAGGCAGTGTGATGGCATGGGCATGCATGGCTTCCAATGGCACTGGGTCACTTGTGTTTATTGATGATGTGACAAAAGACAGAAGCAGCCGGATGAATTCTGAAGTGTATAGGGATATTCTTTCTGCTCAGATTCAGCCAAATGCAGCAAAGTTGATTGGACGGCGCTTCACAGTACAGATGGACAATGACCCAAAACATACTGCAAAAGCAACCCAGGAGTTTTTTAAAGCAAAGAAGTGGAATATTCTGCAATGGCCGAGTCAATCACCAGATCTCAACCCAATCGAGCATGCATTTCACTTGCTCAAGACAAAACTTAAGGCAGAAAGACCCCAAACAAGCAACAACTGAAGACCGCTGCAGTAAAGGCCTGGCAAAGCATCACAAAGGAGGAAACCCAGCGTTTGGTGATGTCCATGGGTTCCAGACTTCAGGCAGTCATTGCCTGCAAAGGATTCTCAACAAAATATTGAAAAGTAACATTTTACTTGGGGTTATGTTTATTTGTCCAATTACTTTTGAGCCCCTGAAATGAGGAGCGTTTGTATAAAAATAGCTACAATTCCTACATGTTTAATCATATATTTTTGTTCAACCCCTTGAATTAAACCTTAAAGTCTGCACTTCAATTCCGTTGTAGTTGTTTCATTTCAAATCCAATGTGGTGGCATGCAGAGCCCAAATCATGAAGATTGTGTCACTGTCCAAATATTTTTGGGCCTAACTGTATATATATATATATATATATATATATATATATATATATATATATATATATATATATATATATATATTCTCCTTTTATTTATATTTAATTTTTATTTTATTTTATTTATTTTTCATATGAACAAAATTTATCTTTTGGAGTGTATTTTTCATTACTTGATTTCTAATTTGTGTTTATGTTTTTTAATATTGTTTGAGGCCAAACAATGATACTACAATTTACCCCAGGATAAATAACGGGTGTCGCTTAAATCAGCTATATGCGAATACTTTGGCTACCCAAAATATATGCCATAATCAGCCAAAGCAGTACACATCTCGAATATGGTGACCATCTTCCTATTGCACATGGAGAAGTGAGAAATGGTTCTTGCATAATATCCTGGACTAGAAATAAGGTCATAATATAAGGAGTTGTGTCTCTGTTAAATTGTATCAATATTGAACGTAGTTCAAAGTTTTAAAAGATATTCATTACATTAATTTAGCAGACACTTTTATCCAATGCGACTTACAAAAAATTGGGCCTACAAAAAGATAATGGTAAAAACTGCAAGTCAGGTAGAGAAAATAAGTACATCCCTGACCTAATCATGTAGATAAGAGCTAAGCGAGTGCTACATTAAACATCAGGATAATAAACAAAACCTTCACAAACCAACCACAAACAATTTCTGAGTGCAACCAATTACATGATATATCAAGTAGAAGTGCTAGGTAGACGCAATGTCACATTTAAGAGCTGAAGTGCAGTTGAAACAAGTGAGTCTTCAACTTTCGGCGGAAAGTGAACAAAGATGTTGCGGTCCTAATGTTCGTGGGGAGGTCATTCCACCACTGAGGGACAAGGACAGAGAAAAGTCGTGTACGAGGTGCCAGGCTGTCCCTTCCACGGAGTGAGGGGGCAACAAGGGGACATGGCAGAGCGCAGTGGTTGGGATGGGGTGTAGGGTCTGAGCATCGATTGTAGGTAGGGGGGTGCAGATCCGATCCTCACCCGATAGGCCAGGACAAGTGACTTGAATTTGATGCGTGCTGCTACCGGTGCCAGTGCAGTGTGTGAAGTAGAGGAGTCGTGTGAGTGAACTTAGGGAGGTTGAAGACCAGACGAGCGGCTGCGTTTTGGATGAGCTGAAGGGGTTTGATGGCGCTAGCAGTCAGCCCAGCCAAGAGGGAGTTGCAGTAGTCCAGGCGAGAGATGACGAGGGCCTGGACTATGACCTGCACAGCCTCTCTTGTGAGGAGGGGCCGTATCCTTCTGATGTTGTAGAGAAGGAATCTGCAGGAACGCGATACTGCCGCAATGTTAGCTGAGAAGGACAGCCGGTCGTCCAGGGTAACCCCCAGGTTCTTTGCCGTACTAGAGGAGGAGACCAAAGTGTTATCAACAGTGATGGTTAGGTCTTGTAATGGGCTGGACTTCCCGGGGATGAAAAGAACTTCTGTTTTGTCAGGGTTGAGCTTCAAGTGGTGAGCTGCCATCCACGCTGAGATGTCAGCCAGGCATGCCGATATGCGCTGCACCACCTGTGTGTCAGAGGGAGGGAAGGAGAACATTAGTTGAGTGTAATCCGTGTAGCAGTGATAGGACAGGCCATGCGAATGTATGACTGAGCCCAGTGACTTTGTGTAAAGAGAGAAAAGGAGATGCTACACGGTTTTGAGACCAACCCTCTCCAGGCTACCTGGTACAATCATCCCGTCAGGTAGGATGCAAGCATGGAGAGCGCAGACCCCGAGATGCCCAGGTCTTCAAGGGTAAGGAGGAGAGTCTGGTGGTTAACAGTGTCAAAAGCAGCAGAGCGGTCCAGGAGAATGAGAACAGAGGAAAGGGAGTCTGCTCACGCTGTGTGGAGGGCCCCCGTAACTGCGAGAAGGGCCGTCTCCGTTGAGTGGCCCTCCTTGAATCCTGACAGATGGGGATCTAGGAGATTGTTCTGCTCGAGATAGGAAGAAAGTTGGTTGAGTATCGCTCATTCAAGGGTTTTTTTAAAGGGGGGATGGCAATGTGTTAAAATATTAAAATATTAAAATATAAAATAAAATAAATTGTATTTATTTAATACAATTTTGTTTCTAGTTAATCGTTTACAATGAAAATGTTTAAAAGTGGAACAAATAAATACAGCAATATATTTTGGCAAAGCAAAATATTTATTTTGGTTTGTCTTTTTCAATGGGCTATAGTAGATTTAAAGAAAAAAAAACTGTAATATTGTGATTCATCGTGTAGTGAAAATATAATACTGTTATATCCCTACAGCCAACTTAGTGTATATTAACCTCTGACCCACTGGAATTGTGGTACAGTGTTAATCTGCTGAATCAGAATGAATCAATTAACAATTGTTGGAAAAATTACTTGTGTCATGCACAAAGCAGATGCCCTGGCCAACTTGCAAAGTCTAGTTTATTAACATGAAATCTGTGGAGTGGTTAAAAAAATGTTTTAATTACTTCAACCTAAGTGTATGTAAACTTCCGACTTCAACTGTGGAAGGATCTGCTATTGTCTTACTTGTTCAACCTGCCCTGCAAACCTATGACCAAGGCACACCTCTCTCCCTCACCCCTTCAAAGCCAACGCCTCCTGCCCTCTTCAGCAGAACTATCTGGCTACATAGCAAGCTCAGTTTCTTGTTCAAACAAGCCAACTACATAGGTAGAGGGAGGCAGTGATAATTAGCTTGCAATTGGCATAAGTTTGTGAAAAAACATCTTTAAAACGTTTTTTTCTTCCTTGGAGTCATTTGATTTAGGTGACTGGAATATGAGCCAGTGTCATCTCACCCAACGCTGACTGCTGAAGTTGAACACAAAACATTGTGTTGAGCCACGAGTGAGGGGGCACACCATGGGGTCAGATGAGAAATACAATTTTGTTTTTAAAGGTGAGTTTTTTAGTTTGTGCAACTGTGAGCCAGCCAATTATTCTAACATGTTGGCATTCAGATTTGTCTTCCAGTGCCAAGTTTTAGCATACCATAAAAATAACTAGAACTAATATAGAAAACCTTTATGCAGTATTAATGGTCCAAAAATACTAGTGACTGGTGCTCAATGTTTAAGGTGCTGAGAGCACATTAGAGATGAACAGAATGACTTCGTAGTGCAACTTTGGTTTATCAATATACTGTACAAATGAACATACAATTTTCAATGAACTTACTGCATTGATTCTGCTCCCAAATATGACTAGATTAACATAGTTTCATTACTTGACTTAGTATGTCTCACTGCTATCAAGTCAATAGGTATGCTACTGAAAAACATGGAAAGTTTTGTGGTAGGTGATACGGTTGAGTGGTTTGAAGATAGGAAAACAAGAACAGTTAATAATTCTCTGTAGACAAAGCTACTATAAATCTATAGAAGTAAGCAATATAAATAGTTGTGGAAACCCAAGGTCATCAGAAACAAGTGAAAAGCAAAAGTAAAGCACCAGGTTCTCCCCAACAACCCAGGCCACTATAATGTTCACTTATCCCTGCTTCCCATGGAAAACTTTGCATTGTTCTGGTGCTGGTACTATTTGCATTAGAAATTACTCAGTACATGAGAAAAGGGAATGCAACCCAATTCTGCTCTCACTCCATTAAACCAAATCCAGCACAATGATCTGTTACATGAGTTAAAAATTAAGTAGAGCAACTTACAAACATTCTTCCAGCTGCCTGCTTTCCATATCAGGTTAGAGATAACCTGAACTGAGATACGCTTAGAGAATGTATGAAAATAAACAATCCTAGAAACCTTTGTGTGGTATTTTGTTCAATGCAACTGAAATGTCCATTAAAAATATGAACATTGTCTTGGATCATAAAGTACACTGTAAATCTGAGTTTAATTACAATTTGGTAGGACCTTGTAGAAACTTTACAGTGTATAGCAGCTTTAAATCCACAAAACATTTGTAAACCTTCATTAGAGGTTTTCACTAAGGGTGGTAAGTTACAGTAGTGTCTATACTAAGATGATGGTTTTGTGCTTCTTTTTATTGCAGTCAAAATGTCTCTATGTGTCAGATCACGGTTGCTTCATGTAGACTTGTTCATTATAATATATATTATATCAAATATTTAGCTTGAAATGTTTCCCATTGAGCTGGCATCGAATTGTTATTGTATATGACTTGAGAGATGTATTTGTGCAGACTTGATGTTAATTCCTTAATTTTCACCTTACCTTTCCACAAGATAACATTAATAAGATTAAACATCCAATCCTCAACTATGAAGATTAGGAAGGAAATAATGTCATACCATGTGACATCCCTACAATTTCAGATTTTAAAGCTTCTTAAAAAATCCTTTGCCTCCTACATTGTGTTAGGTATTCCCTAACATAATCATGCAATATTAAACACAGAACTCTGTTGTGACAGAGGCCTATGGATTTAATGGGAGCAATAGGCCTATGGCCACAAACGACAGTGTATGTGCCATTGTAGTTGACGTTACAACTTAAATGCCAGACCTGGGATATAGCTTCAGATAGCTAAAATATTCACCTGTCTTTCTTACCTTTTTATTCTCCAGTGGTGCTGATAGGAGAATCTGGTGTTGGTAAAAGCAACCTCTTGTCCCGTTTCACCAAGGATGTGTTCAGCCACGACAGTCGCACAACCATTGGGGTGGAATTCAGCACACGCACCGTGCAGCTGTGTGGCCTCACAATTAAAGCCCAGATTTGGGACACAGCAGGGTTAGAGCGCTACAGGGCCATCACTTCCGCGTGAGTAGTACAACCTCAATGGCACACTGAGGCACATACACTCTTGTCAGACACACACAATATAGTAGGTCATAAAAATAAGATTGATTAAACATCCAAAATATTCAACTATTTCTTTGAAACCGACTATATGCTACAGAGTACGTGAAATTTGCGTGAGTGAAAGTGATAGCTTAGCGTGAGGGTTCTGGAGTTAGAATTAATTTGGGCTGAGCTATCCCCCATAAGTTTCCAGTCAAACTGATAGCATTCAAGCTAAACGAGAAAACTTGATTTCTCAAAAACAGCCAAAATGGATGTTCTATCGTGCAAGACGGGTTCAAAGTCTGAATGTCTAACTACGACCCTTCTGGACGTCTGTGGATATAAAACATGGTCACTATCTGAATGTCTAGCTAGGACGCCTTTTGGACGTCTATGAACGTGCAAAACAGGTTCGATCTCTGAATGTCTGACTGAGACCCCTTTTGAGCGTCTTTGGACATACAACACAGTCAACATCTGAACATCTCACTAGGACGCCATTTGGACCTCAGCAAAACATGTTCAATATCCGAACGTCTGACTGGGACCCCTTTTGGATGTCTGTGAAATTACAACATAGGTTCAATATTTGAACGTCTGACTGGGACCACTTTTGGCACATGAGACACTAGGTCTCAAAACCATTTTGCACACATTCAGTTAGTTTCACAGTTTTTGATATTTTATTTAATGAGTTTTACCAATTCGTTTTGTAATGATGAAAAAGTAACCGGGATTGCAATAGGGATTGCTATTTTATTTTGTCCATATTTCATGCCCTCCGATGGCATCAAACTCATTAACTCTCAGAAATATCAGACTAAATTAAAGTGCATGTCTAAAACTATATGTGTGACATTGTGCTAAATAAATCAGCATTGTTTTTAGTGTAGTACAAGTCAGTTGGCAGGTAACCTTATTCAAATTGTTTAATTTTTTTAATTGTTAATATTTTGCTGAAAACCTACTAATATAAAAATATTCTCTTGTCATTTCAAACAATGTTCCATCTTCATTCAACAAGATGTCATGCATTTACAATTGTAAATAAGCCTATAAAACACTCTTGGAACACCTGTATGTTTTGGAAAGGTGAATGTAGTATAAATGTGTTTTATTTACAATAAATGGACCTGCACACAGCCTTCACTAGAATCAGTTTTATTTCATTCTGTGTTTTGGTCATCCAACCTTGGAACAATAGCCAACCTGATGAAGGTTTGATGACAAAAACGTGGTATTCAATAAAGCTGATAGTGAGTGAAGATAGGGTGTGACTCATTAGACTCAAGTAAACAAGTCAAGTTGGTTTAAATAGAGTGCAAAAGGGGCGTTTTAATGAGTCGAAGAAAGACGTCATGAAACTTTCATTCTGAACCCTGTATGGGGATCACTTGGATGTCAACAGGAATTTTTTGTGGGCAGCATGGTGGCTCAGTGGTTAGCACTGTTGCCTCACATCCAGGTTCAAATCCCAGCTGACCCAAGGGCCTTTCTAGGTGGAGTTTGCATGTTCTCCTTTGCAAGTTTGGTGCAAATTGGCTGCTGTGGTATCACCCAGACAGGTAGCTGTGAGTCCAGAGGAAAGCACTAAAAACTAAATCCAATGATTCATTATTAAAATGCGTTTTTTTTTTACGTTTAAGAGGCATTCAGAAAAGACGTCGCAAAAACTTTCATTTTGAAGCCTGTAAGGGTGTCACTTGTACGTCAACAGTGGACGTTGAAAAGACATCTTTGTTGAACTTTAAAAAGACGTTCAGAAAAGACGCTGCAAAAACTTTCATTCTGGCTTCTCGGCGGACACTTTTTGAACGACCGACAAAGACGTTCAAAAGACGTCTTTTCTATGTGTCTTTGCTCAGTGGGTATGTACCAGGGTTAGCATATTTTTACCAGGCACTTAGAGGAGTTTTTTGTAGTATTTCAGCTAGTTTCTCTGTATTTACCTACTTATTTATCAGTGTAATTACCCAATAATATAGTATATTTTACCATATATTTGTAAAAGTGGCAGTTTTAGTTTCACTGTATTTACTTACTTATTTACCAGTGGTAATTACCTAATAATATAATATAATTTTTAGGTATTTACTAGGTAGGGTTACCAAAATATGTTTATATTTGTTACTGATTAAGAAAAATGGCCATTATAATAAAGATTTGACCAAGTTAACATTTCAAAACACACAGGATACACACACAATGATAATTTTCATTATGCCATAATCCAAGATAAGTACTTAAAAAAACTATATTTTATAATAGTTAAGATGTCATTGGAGTTTTTAAGTAGGCACATCCCATCGCAGATGTTTTGTTTAGTTGAACCCACAACACCTCCAGAAGGCAAAGCGGTGAGCAATGACGTCTCAGAGCTAACACCCTATATCTGCTCTCAGCACGGCCAGATCATTAAAATGAAAAAAAATGTATTTATTAAACTATGAGATATCCCTACTCTATTCCTGCAGACTCTTTTTGGCCGCTCTGCAGGGATATTTACCGTCACCTGAAAATAAAATAATCTTTCACTACTCTATTCCTTCTGGCTTGGTAAAAGCACACACTGTAGGAAATCTTACCTTTGTCCTGAGATTAAACCGCTTTCTTTGGTTTTTCGAGTTCTTTACTTTTGTACCCATGTTGTATCCTTCCTTTCTATCCACAGCCCAAAAAATAAGTAGATAAAATTACACAGGTACTTCAACATATTTGAATGAGGCCCTTGCCACCTTGCGTTTTCCCCCCCATTTCAGATACTACAGGGGTGCAGTAGGAGCCCTGTTGGTTTATGACATAACTAATCACCTAACCTATGAGAGTCTGGAACGATGGTTGAAGGAGCTCTACGACCATGCTGACCCCCACATTGTGGTCATGATTGTGGGTAACAAAACTGACCAGGAATCTGAAAGAGCTGTATCCACTGAGGAGGCCAAGAGCTTTGCAGGTAAAAAGCACAATCCTTAACTAAATAAAAGCAGTAATATCCATTAGTATTTTTGTCATATACTGTAAAATAAGCCAGTAGCACATGGCCTTTCTTGATTAAAACTGGGTCATTGAGTTAATAAAATCCTGAAAATATATTTCTCTTCCTGCAGAAAAAAAGGGCATATTGTTCCTGGAAACTTCAGCCTTGGAGTCCACAAATGTTGAGCTGGCATTTCATAATGTTTTCACAGGTAATGGATGTTTCTACATTTACCAACTTTCGGTTTTGTTTATTGGTCCTAATATTGTAAAATTGTTCTATACAAAGCATGCAGCTTTTAAGGAACACAACCTTAGTGTATGGTTTGAATTAATTGCTATTTTATCAGTAAGTCAGTACATTTTGCAAGTAAATACAATAAAATATAATAATACAATAAAGATTAGAAGAGGTTAAGAAATGTGGCGATAACTCCTTAGATTGGCAATAGTCTTAACTGCTGGGGACATTGCTAAACAGTTCTTGAGTCAATTTATGGTTTGACAGAAGATGGTTACATCACTGTGTTGAGAAATTATTATGTAGGTGTACAATATTCATGTGTCTCGTCTGTTAGAAATTCACAGGAAAGTAAGCAGCAAGGAAGTAACAAGGGGGTCCATCAGTGCTGTGTCCCTGGCCAGTCTTATGCCAAAAGATGACAATGTAGAGGAGAAGAAGCCCTGCTGTAAGAACATATGATGAGAGGATAATCCCTCCACAGGTCCACAGGGACAGGAAGAATTAAAGCTTAACATGCCATACTGAGCTCATTTACTCTGAAAGTACTGCCAATGTACTAGTTAAAATGTCCATATCTAAGGTTACAGACACTGGACTAAGTCATGAATATTAGGAATGAACATGGCTGGACATCTACGTCCCTTTTCACATGGACTCAATGTTAATTCAAGTAAAAAAATTAAATAAAAAGATGTCAAGCATGGACAATAAAAAAAAGATTCTAAGGTACAAATCTTTTTTAAATTTGAACTATGTATTTATTGAAAATTTTCAGAAATTAAATAATTGTGTTTCACATAGTTTCACGAATTCAATTACTTTAGAGGTCAAGTGTGCTATAAAATGTGTCACTGCAGCATTGTGTCGCTGTGTACAGTACATCCAACTCATTCTCCGGAGGTAGAAGAAGTTCACTGATTTATTTGCATTTATAACAGGAAAATATTAATAAATTAAGCAAAGTATCATAAACCCCTAGCAGTAATAGTTAGCCGGGCTTACAGAGGAATTTAAGTGCACTAAAGCTAGATTAGAAATGACACTTACGGAATCCCGAGATTGTATAGTAAGAAAAGCGGCACCCACATTAGCAACAGGACGGAAATGGAATCCAAAAGAGGCAGTACTGCAAGCAAAAGCAGCCCTTAAACATACGGAAATAGTAGGACAGGTACAACATGGACGAGGAGGATTTGGACTTGGTACAAGTAAACAGAGATGGTCAAAAGCAACCCCTTTGGAACGACGCAAATTAGTCATAGAACAGATACGTAAGCAAGAGGAAGCAGGAAGGAGCGCTAAAACAGTCTCACAAGCCAAACAAGGGCGATGGATGAACTTGGAAAGTGTAGAGCAAAGAAAAATTACCTGGAAGGACTTGTAGGGAATGGAATCCACAAGAATTAGCTTCATTGTAAGGGCAACCTATGATGTACTGCCAACACCAATAAATCTTAGCCAATGGGTAGGTGAGGATCCAACATGCCCCTCTGTGGCGGGACGGCTAATCTCAAACACATGGCTGGGTGCAGGACGAGCCTTACTCAAGGAAGATACACCTGGCGCCACAATCAAGTACTAAAATGCTTGGCGGAAGCAATAGAGCATAGGCGCTCAACAGTTAATGCCCTGCCAATTGGAGCAGAAGGCGACATGCACCACATTCGCGTTTTCAGGGAGGGAGTACCGGGAAAGAAGAGTTATAAGGCAAAACAAAACTCAGGGCAGCTGAGGTCAGCATAGCCCGTCGCGCGAAGCGTCTTCTCAGTGCGTCAAACAATCGCTGATTGGTTGAGCAGGATATGAAGCAAATAGATATTCGGTAATATTTTGGCTGTATCCAAACAAATGAAAACGCAGATGACACAGTGAACTGGAGCAGATATGCTGATTTTCAATAGCCTTCAAATCATATTAGTGGTTTCCTATGCACTTAGCAAGTCTTAGCTATAGCCTACATATAGGCTGTAAATGTTACAACTGTTATCTGTATTGTTTGATAAACTGTATGTATGTGAATGTAGAGCACTTTGGTCAGCGCTGCTTGTTTTAAACGTGCTCTATAAATTAGCTTGATTTTATTTGATATAAGAAAATATGAAAAGCAGTGAGCAACCTTCGTCTCGTTGTTTATACTTTCACGGGACATGATCGGGAGTTTCCGTGTCTGTGCTTCTTCGGTTTTGTGTACATTCTGGATTACTGAATACGACACTGCCACCTAGTGGACCCGTTAAACTTTGAAGTATGTAGGCAAACTACTCTGCAAACGGAAGCGGCAAATTAACGTTTGCGTTCGCTAACGCGCTCACGGAGAGGTGTAAACCAGGCTTTAGGAGGACTCCCCGTCAACACGTCGACGGGCCTCGGTGAGCTACGCTTTCCCAGAAACCCTTCTCTGCGAAGCTATGCAGAGACGTTTACGTGCTTCTTCGCAGAAGTTTAAACCAGGCTTTAGTTTCTATAGTCAAACACCAGTTTGCACAGAGTTGAGATTCAAAGTTAGTTAGTCTCCGTGGCCGTATAACGAGACTAATCACATTGTATGGCTAATTAGCGACCATGGCAAACCATAATCTACATGCATTTATTTCATTATTGATTAGGATATCTTGAAATGCATGATCTCGAGGACCAAGGACCGCCTGGGATGGATATTTAAATTTTGCAGTGCCAGGGACAGAAAGACCAGGGTCAGAAAGACCAGAGTGGGGGGAACCGCCCCCTCCCACCCCCCACCCCCATCCCCCCACCTCCTCCTGAACGGAAACATAGTGAATGAGTTGTGCTATTTTCCCAAGAAATTCGAATTTATAATTAAACGGACTAACTATTAAACCACAAAGGCTACCTAAATAAACAAATTATATTCACCTAAAACGTAAATCTTTGGCCAAACAAATGACAAATAATAATTTGCACTTGAAGTGGTAAAAAGACGGATATGAGGAAAATACTCGTCTCGTTAAGATCAATGAATTTACATGAACTGACTCGAATAAATCGACTCATAAAAAAGAGTCGAACTGCACATCGTCATCACTCCTATTCAGAGTGCAATGAAAACATGAGTGACATAACAGTACTCCACTCACACAAACTTTAATGACAGGCGTTTGTCGTCCACCGACCAGTCAAAATAGAGAGGCGGTATTAGCCTTTTGACGTTGAGTTGTTCGGAATTAGCAAGTGACAGTCAGTCAGTGCCGAGACTAAACTTTCCGGATCGCTATCTTTTTGATTTGCAGCTCGTATACAAGAACAGTTGGCTGTTTTTGCTTTTAAATAACACAATCAAATTCGGTCAAGTGTGCACTTACCTCTTGTCCGTTCGAGCAGCCTTGCGTGAGACGAGGGTAAATATTACAAGTGAAAAGCTAACGTCAAATTGTAAAGAAGTTGTTCGAATTGAACAAATAATACTATCACGGACGGAGATACGAGTCTTAAGCTGTGCAACCAACTGTTGAAGATATGGCGAACAGAGAAGACGAATATGACTATCTTTTTAAGGGTGAGTGAATTATCGGATATTACTAGTATGTTTTCAATTTGTGTCTTCTTAACTGTGATAGCCTATAGCCGCGTTTTTATACAGGAGTAACGTTAATGTATTTGTTTTATCTTTCGAGCTGTCAAACTGAAGCTGCCACAAAACTAGACTGCCAAATGAAATGCCCACAGCATCAGGAAATGTGGTAACATTAGCTCTAACAACTTTATTTTCAGTTCGCTTGAATCATCTTTCAGGCCGTGACGCAACCACCTGCATCATGGCAATCACTAGCTCAACATGGTCATGGTGGTCATAAAACTAGGATTATCTTAAAAATGTGAAATATCCAATTTCCTACAAAAAAATACGATTTAAATGGCGCTCATTTCAGCAGGTCTTAACTACTGTCTCGGTGTTACTACTACTAAATCTCGGGGTTCTTCCGCGCTGGATCTCTTTCTTTCCAAGTTATCATCTTCCCTTTTTTTCTTCCTCCACTTAAGTTTTCTCCGGTGACGCTATCGTATGAGTGAGTGCACTAATTTTGCATGGGGCAGGAAGTGAAGCGGGAGGATTTTGAAACAGGAGTAACATAACAAGACAGGTTAATGGTAAGTTGCGGCAGTGGTCCGACAGCTATTGCTAAATTGTAACTTATTTTCCCAGAAATGGGAACCACCTTAGGCCAGTGGCGGCTCGTCAGATGCTTGTTCGAAAATTTGAAGGGGTGAAATAAAGAAATGTTGTAAAAAAACAAAACAAACAAAATCTGAATTATATTATTTTTCACTCCATCGTGTTTTGTTCCCCTCTCAATGCCATCTCTTGTGCCACCTGTTGATAACATAACAAAATGGTATGGTTGAGACTATAATATAACATTTGCAGTGTTTCATTAGTCGTTCAACATGCCCTCGATGACTTCGGCACTTGCCCTTGGTGGAATCCCCGCCGCCATCATAAGTGTCGTTCCATTTGTCTGAAAACTTGGAAGTGAACTTTGTGAGATCGACCCTTGGAGGGCTGGAGCAAGTGAACAACGATGATCACTCCAGAGGTGTATATCACCAACAGTGCATTGCTGTTATGCATTTGTTGCAAGAAAATACATCAATGGTTAGGTTGCAGTAGTGCATGTGAAACGCCAGTTGCTCATCACCGAAGAAATAAGATTAATAAACTGAGCAAGGTATCATAAACCCGTTGCAATAATAGTTAGGATAATCATGATACAGATCACAGATAGAAATGTCTGAATCAGAAACGGATACAGCTGATTGCATAAACCTTGTTTAAATGAGTGTGCAGGTATTTCTGATGATTTGTAAAAACCAGTATAGTGCTAAGCCTACAACTGGTGGTTGATCAATGACAGTTTTGGCTGAACGTGTACAAGGGCAGGTGCGTTCCAGTTATATCCACCGCCCACTTTCCCTCTGTTCTCCAAGTGGCCTCCATGCGACGTATGCTGTTACGTAATGCTGAGGGAAGTGAATGAGGGGAAGTGGAACTACTAATGAAATGCAGCATGTGTTTATGCTCGTGCTGACTGCATGGGCTATGGGCAATCCGGCAAAAAGCCATGGGAGGCAAGAAATGTTAGCTAGTGATCCTCCTCTCGTAGGAAAATGATCCAATCAGCATTGAGTTGGCGGAAACTAATGCTGTTTTTTTTCAATGGGAAAAAAGCTGAGGAGGCATGCCTCCGTTTGTCTCTGTCTCTGTACCAATCACAATCGACCTGAACTTGACCTATAATTTTTCCCACGCATCCTGTGAAACGACTGGGCGTTTGTTAGCGTTAGCGTAAGCTAACAATGTAGGGTGTAGAATTACAATTCATAGTTACAGTGGGGTCCAAAAGTCTGACAGCACATTGAAAATCTCTAATATTTTCACGTATACCTGGAAATAATCGGAAGGTTGAGCATTCAGAAACATTTAAAAACACAAGAAGTTATGTCATGTCAAATGAAGAAGAAATATTTAAGATTCTACACTATTTCTAGGTCAGTAATCAAATTTCGGGCATTGACCAACTTAATTCCTTTGTACGAAAGGTTAGATTATGAAATAAAATTATGAGTTGTATCCTTTCCATTGAAGCATACGTTCAGGTGACACATCAAGCTTACTTTTCTATCTCTCAGGAAACTAACTTCATCACAGTTACAGAATTTGCTAAATAAAGAACACAAGATGTGCCTTGACGCTTGTCTCAACTGATAGCTAGATCCACCATCGTTATATATCTAACGCAGGCTATAAGGTGAAGGAGTGTAGACTAGTAGACATTACTGCTGTCCTGATGGCATTGAAGTTTACATTTGCATGATATCCCAGCAAGCCCTCTTAGGTAACTTTTTGTGACATTGAACACTGTACTCATTAATGAGTACCCCTCTCCAATTGCTGCAGATTAAATATGGTAGAGTCAGCGCCATCCACAGTGCACAAGGTTGAGCTATTGCATAATTTATGTGGAATGCAATGTCAGTGAAAGCCCAACCTTCTTCAAATTAATACCTAATGGCAGTGCTTAGCTATCTGTAATTCCCATAGATATGTTCAGATGACAGTTCCAATCTACGAACTACATGCGGGAGAAGCTAGTGTCAAAAACAATTTTGATCAGATAAAAAACTTGTGATTAATCGCAATTAACTATGGACACCCATGGGATTAATCGCAATTTCATTTTTTCAATCACTTGACAACCCTACTTTTAACTCATCCTTGGGAGCAAGCTGTACATGATTCTGCTAGTTTGGATCTTGTTGCCTTGAGACCTTTCTACTAGGGATGGGCATGATTATTCGAATATTCGATTACTCAAAATTATGTGGACATTCGAATATAGCTGCAGTTATTTATTTATTTATATTTTTTCCTAAAGTTAATTTAAATATTATTCATTAGTGATTTTGATTACATACTGTTTATAACGTGTACACCAATGCCATCGAAATATGTAAAAAGTAGAAAGTAAAAGCACAATTTCAATGCATTAGATACATTTTCCCTGCTTTCCACATCAAGTAGTTTAAACTTGCAGGCAGCGCGCCAACTGAAGGCACGAGAGCGAACTATGCTAGTGCGCTGGATCACCGATACAAACACCTGCGCTTTGTAGTGCCGATTCTTCGCTCCGAGATCAAAGAAAATCTGTCCAAATGTGTCAGAGTAAGAAATGTTCAGAAATTGGAAAAGGAATATGTTTATGTAGTGAAGGCCAGATCACGGAAGCATTCAGGCTACATTACAAGAGCGCTATAGCAATAAAAAAATTTAATTAGATATATATTTCTTTTCATATAATCTTCTTATTTCGGTTAATCGATAATCCGAAATATTTTTGATAGAATATTCGAGTAGTGAAATGGCCTAAAATGCCCATCCCTACTTTCTACTTCTTTTCTCCTCCCACTGAACATTTATCTTTGAGGCCAAAGTTTCCGCTTCTTTCCAAATTTCATAAAACATCTCACCAGTCCGTAGCCCAGAGCTCTGATTAGCAGTAGGGCTGAACGATTTGGAGAAAATATCTTATTGCGATTTTTCGGACATATTGCGATTGCGATTTGATTTGCGATATATATATTTTTTTAAGTAAAGCTTCAGTTCAATATTCACTGTGTAATATAGCATGGTAACATGTGATGGAGCATTACCATCTGAGATACCATCAAAATATTACCAGCACTTTCTTTTAGTGCAAGGATGAGAACTGAAAAGATATGAATTGATTTCAACAATGAATAAGTATTTTTTTTAAATATTGGAATAGAACGTAGAGCAATCAAACATGGAACAATTATCTCAAAAGCTGTCACTGTTAAGTAAAGTAATATAACAAATCTAATAATAGGACCTATCTTTAAATTATCTCCTGCCTGAAACACTGGCTGCCTGCGCACGGTGTAAGAGGGACAGAAGGTAATGCATTAAACTGACGTGTAATAGTCCAAAAATCAATAACGATCACTGATGAACGTAGTCATAATTTAAGCATGAAGCAGTCACGTTACAAGTGAACAAAAGACTCAGACCCTAAGTGTGAACTACTACTTTGTTTCCTGATCTCTCGTACCTATGTTGCTATCACGTGACCAGTGAACGAACAACTCAGGCCAGAAGACCCAGTTCAGGGGTGAACTACTCTTTTCTCTTTCCTATACTGAGCCTATGCGTAGGCTAGACAACCGTAACAGCTCCAATGTAACCAACGACAGCAAATTCACGCAGCGGTGTAGAAAATCGCGCAGTGTAGCGTTTTGAAACTGTTTGAATCGACACAAGTATAACGTTTTTGTTGGTCTGAGTCTTTTAAGTCATTCAAGAGTAGAACTTAGTTTCACAACAAATAAGTGTTAATATCTATACAGCTCTTGCTAATTCACAGTTAGCTTCCAAATAGCGTAGGTTTTGTTCTTACTCAAAAAAATCCTTAACTTTAAAGCAGTTCAATACAAAAATGTTTTATTTAATATCAAACGATTAATGAATTAGTTTAAGCACATATCCTTAAGCCACTGATATTCAATCTTTCCATATTTCTACCGCTATAACATCAGTTGTAATTTTAAAACCCACCACTGCGCGGTGGTAGACGCTGAACTTAGTTAGAATCTGCCTTTTTTTAGATCAAAACGGCCAGTCAAAAATGGTGCGCCCCTAGCGTTTAAGACAAATTTCCGGTCCCTTCCCATAATATTAAACGGTCAAACTTCGACTAATTTTCAAGACAACCCCTCTCGGGACCTTACCTTGAGCGACAGCTCCGATCAGTCATATATAAATGACCTAAAATGTGTTTCAAATACTTTACTTGTGTTGCTACTACGCCAAAATCCATCCGTCGCTTGAGAGCTTTTCACAGGACATTGAAGGAGGTCTCATTGAGGAGTGAGCCAAATATCAGATCAATTGCTTTGTGGAAATTAGAGATCCGCCCCCTCAAAGCATGTGATACATTTGATGCTTAGAAGTACTTCGCTTGTGCCCGGACAGCGGTTAGAGCGATACCTTTCTCCACTTTCTGACCAATTTCATTTGGTTTGCGACGAGAAAACAATATAGGGACATAATCTCAGTGTATGTGTTCATTGGTTTTTCAGAATTTTGTTATGACCTAACGGCATGTCCGGGAAAATATTAACTGTTGATTATTTCAGTAGAAATTGAAATGATGCGTCTGGCTGTAGCAAGCATTAGTATAGCTTGCTGCTAGCTAGTTTGTTTTAGTTTTGTTTAGAATTCAGTCGCGTTGATTGAAATCCATAAAGTGAGATTTTTTATGTTCTATGTATGGTTATGTCAGTCAGTTTGGCTATGATTATAGGCTTATAGCCTAACACATTAAATTTAAACTTTAGCTGTCGATTGGTTGTCAATGTAAGTGATTCATTGGGAACGTTATGCCAAGCTAGTTGTTCCATTCATGTTGCGGGTCATTTTAAGTATCAAGGTAAATAATTTGTTAAGGCTATATTAATGTACCTAGTGGATTTGATAAGTTTCATTTAAAATACTTCTGCTAATAAAGAACTTCTTGTGCATGATAAACGATCCTATTAAATTGTCATGAGAAAAGTTGGACCTTTCCTTTCATGTTCTGTTTGTTATGTCTACCGAAGCCTTGATTTCTTTAAAGATTGCGAGTGGCATGCATGCCGTATTTGTGACCACAGATTGTATTTAAGCATGCATGAAAAATCAGTGCGTTAAGTAAACAAGATGTATTTATTTGTCAATTTATTTTCTTGTTTAAGTTCGCAGAGCAGACTGCAGAAATTAGCAGATCAGCTAGCCTACTTTCAAAGGTCGTGTGGAATTACATAGCTAAAAGAACCAGATCATCATCATTATAAATTATAGAAGTTTGTTGGACAGGGCTTTGACTTTTGCAAGATCGATTGGGTGAGAACTGTGGGGGGAGGCAGGGAAAACGATAGTATTTCAACGAGAGAATATGCCTGTTTATTACTGCTTTATAGGCTAAATAAGCAGATATGTACAAATAATACTGAGCAATGATCTTGCAATGGGACCTACATTTTACTGAGATGTTTTGAAATGTGTTTTCGACCCGGTGATTATCTGGCACTGATTATGCGTGTACAAACGCAAATGTAAGCAGTACTTTGGTTCGGAGCTGTAGAATTTTTGTAGCCAGGGCTGCGTCATAAAAAAGCTAAGTTGTTTGACACGTTCGCGGTTTTCAGCATACATGTTTTTATTATTTTAGCCTTATTTTTGGGTAACCGACCATGTAACTATAAAGGCAGTGAGTTTTTCAAAGTATCTGTAGCAGCATATACATTATTTTTCCCAGACAAAGAAGTATACTAATGTCAAAGTTGGTCATAGGAGGTTTGAGCTTTCTGAAGACACCGCTTGGCTACACCGAAGTATCAACTCGGTAAAATTAAAAATCTTTTTTTGACACTAAAACTGTAACTTTCAGATCAACTGAAAATGTATGAATCTGTTTTTATTAACAAACGTTTAGTAAGTAACACAGATTTGGAGCATTCATTGTTTAATCACTTGATTTAAAAAAATAAAAAAAATAACTGAAAACACGTTTGTCCTCCCTACTATGTGGCTGTAACGTGAAAATTGAACGAACGACTCAGACCCAGTGAACTACTCATTTCTGTTTCCTGACCTGTCTTTTGTTCACTTTTCACGTGACTGCTACTCTGCTAGGCTTAGCGAGTGATTGTTAGTTGGCTGTATGCTGTTATTATACTTATTTATTTGTATGTTACATATTTTTTTTAGTAGAGTGTGTAAGGGTGTGTATACAATACAGCACGTTATTGCTAAGTGCAAAAAGTTAACAAGGACAGCCTGATAATAAATAAATAGGCTACATCTTGAGACCGAAATCCCATTTGAGGAGTTAACTACTACTTTCCCTTTCCTATACTAAGCCTATGGGGCTGTCACGTGAAAATTGAACGAACGACTCAGACCCCAAGACCCAGTCGAGGGCTGAACTATTAATTTCTGTTTCCTATACTAAGCCTATTCTGAACGAAATTAACGAATGACTCGAACACAACTGTGCATGCGCAACCAAAATGAATGAATCACTCTCTGAGACTACTCGTTAGTCCCGAGTCATTTTAAAGATTCGTTCAAATGAATGAATCGTTCATGAACGACACATCACTACTGACCGCTCTAACCTGCGATTACTCTGAGCAGAATGCATGGGAATAAATTACAGTTTAATAGATTTCTCACGTTTTCCTTGATGGTCTGAATAGGTAGCTAGATTTGTTGCTATTTGCCTTTTAGAAATAAAGACAGCAGAAGGGTTTGAAAAATCGCTGAATGTAGCGAAAGACGCTAAATTGACAACACCTTTTTTCCTTGGGTTTCGTGTTGTTGGTGGGCGTATACGTAGTTGCATTAGACCACCTCTGATTGTTGAGCATGACTTGTACATGAATAGCAGAACACTTCTGATGGGTGAGCACGACTGTCACGAGGATGGCATGCGTTTCTATAAGCATTGACCGTTTAAACCCAGATTAGGCGAGCTAATTTAAATCGCAGCCTTTGTGATTTGCTAATTGCATTGTCTCAAATCGTGATTTAGATTTGAAATCGATTAATCGTTCGGCCCTAATTAGCTGTCAAATACAAGATCCACAGCTGTGCAGATATCCATATCTCCCGTCTGCAAATATTTGGACAGAACAGCAGTCACTGTGAGAATTCTGGCCAAAGCCACCAGCTGCAGTCTAAACTCAAAATGAATGGCCTTGCTCAGGGCCAATGCTGTGCCTGACATGTCAAGATCAAAAGCGCCTGTTGTTTGGATGCACTCTAATGTCTCCTCCACAGGAACAGTAGTACTCAGGAGAACATTGCAGTTATTGATTCTGCCAGCCCAGTTACACTGAGAACTTGTAGGGTCTTGTACGTACTTAATTTTCTTTCACCTTTTGTTGTACCTCCACAAAAAGGTTATGTCGCTTCGTAGAGTCCCCCCCCCCCCCCCCCCCAAAGGCATATTACATTACAGTAATTTAGCAGACGCTTTTATCCAAAGCAAAATAGTGCTTTCAACAGCAACACCAAATAAATTATGAGAGACTTTGTTCTTGCAGCACGTGAACAACAAGGTTCAATCTATGGGCAAAACATTGTACAAAACAGGCCTACTTTTCTCAGCTTTATGACAGTTTACACACCTCTGTAGATGCCAGACATGGCAGCACAGCCATCATAGCCTTGCCCTCTAACATTGTTGAGAGCAAGGCCACATTTTTCTGAAGTCTACGTAAGGTAATTAGCAAGACCTGCTCCAGTTGTGTCCCTTACATGGACTAAATCAACAAGACTTGAATTTTTGCTGTTTTGTAAACAAATCTAAGGATTACTTACAACTGATCTTGCTTGCTCAGGTCTGGTGTTGTGTCGACACACTGAGAAATACTTAGCTTCATTCACTTCCTCAATTGTCTTAATCCGAACTTCATTTCCAACACACGCAAGCATTTGGTTCTGGCCTTCTCCAAAAAGATAGCTGGGAACACCTTTCAGATTTATTTTTTTTTGCAGAGTCCGGAGTCCAGAGCCTATACTGTGAAGCAGGATTTGGGGTTAGTGAGGTAACTTCAGATCTAACCCGGGGTTATATGTACCGCAACGGTGGGTCAGTTTTTACCGGGGTAAATCGCCATGGTAATTTATGCTGCACACCTAACCTGCTCCAGAGCAGGTTATGTTTGAGATAAAATATCAACAATCCTAGAAGATCCTGTGGACCTCTGTTCAAAGTTCCCAGTTTGGTTTTATTAGTCATATGTCCGTATACAGTAGGCTACAATGAAATGTAAACCCGCCAACTGCGTAAATGTGCAAAATAAGAGTAAAGAATGAAATTAGATAAAATCAAAAATATATAATCTAGCCTAAGATGTAGGCCTACAAGAGCAGTATGGTTATTTTAAAAAAGTAGTACAAATGCCATGTGCAATGTTGCGTTGTGCAAAGTAGAGATGAGTAAAAATGTTTTAATAAATACAGATAACACTGTGAAAAACGTCAATTTAGTTATTCATTGTTCTCTCTTGCACGCAGGGTTCGCGAATAGTGAAATGTTGAACAATACCAGGGTTGCAGCTGAGAGTATAATGCAAAAATTATCTTTCACGCCAAAGGAATACAGTTTTATGACACCTTCATTTAATGGAATACATAATTGTAATTATTGTCTGATAGACTTGTCCATGTTTGCGATTGGTCATAACGTTGTAAGGAAACCAAGCACTGAATCTTCCCCCCTCTTTGGTTAAGATAAGAGGAACAGGCCAAAATGGCCCAGGTGAACACTCCAGGGGGGCCAGCATGTTTCTTTCACGCAAATAACCTTGGATTAAGAAAAGGCAGCACACAGATGCAACTCTACGGATTAATACATTGGAATTAAGAAATTGTTGCCTAAAGAACATTCAATGAAATTATTGGACATTGATAACGGGAAGAAATTGTAATATCAATTGTTGTATTTCTAATAATTCTACATTGTGTATTTCTCATTTCTAAATGAACCGTCATAACTAGCATAGTCATGTTTGGTATTGAAATATTCACAATGACATTTTGTAAGCTTTGCAGACGTTATAAAGAACATATTCCTAGTATTTACAGTACTGTGCATAAGTTGTAGGCACGGGATGCTGTCTTGAAGGCGAAGGGTGGTCACACCAAATGTTGATTTGATACAAGATTTGCCCTCACTATGTATTTTATGAATTGATAAAAAATAAGCAATTAACATTTATGTTTTTATTATATTTATATTTATATATATATATATATATATATATACTATGTATGTATAAATACAGTGTATGTATGTATGTGTGTATATATATATATATATATATATAGATATATAAAAATGTTTTTTTTTCCTAACTGCCTTTTTTATAAAATTTTTTTTACACCTGCCTAAAATTTTGGCACAGTACTGTAAGCGTAAACCGAAACAAAGCGACATGAGGTAAACTGGCAATTCTTATCTTATGAAGTGAAAAGATTCGCACCTTTGCTCATTGGCATTCAGCCAATCGAATGACCCAGACCACCTTCCCGGGACACCCACTTTCTAAGCACCCCATATAAATAGCTTGCTCAAAGCGGAAGCTATGCTTTGAAACATCCAAAACTCAACCTGGAGGCCACTGGGTTGTTACCACGGATAAAATAATTGCACCCCCTTTTTCCTGGAACCACGCGGTCTGCCAGCAACCTTCAGAACAAAGGTATTAGGCCTTTGACCTCACTATAGGCTGGAAAACCCTTGCCACACTTTCGAACTTTAACTTCCCCACTTCAGAGTGAAGAAACCTTTATTCAAACAATGAACTAAGTTTCAGAACTTTCAAACTTCACACTACGAACTGAGTTTCAGACCTTTACCACTAAAACCACAGACAACTTCTCTACTTTGGTCCAACCGCAACACAGGCCTAGGACCAAATGTGTTCATTGTCACAGCTCCGTATCTTCTCACAGTAACGTAAACCCATGCTTTTCATAACGTTGAGCGTTTTGATGCTAGATCCTAGACAACATTAATAACTGCTGTGTTGTGTTTACCATAATTTGTCAATCTTTCAAACTGTTTAACTATCGTGTATGTTTAGACTCTAACCATAGCATTAAATGCCTACTACCCGTTTTATTTTATTAATGTCATCATTTAGTCATTCTGTGTAGTAACATAATTATCATGCTTTCTTTAGATAAGTAAATAAATAGAATTGCTTTGCATTTAAACCCAGCTGTGTCGCTTCGTAACATAAGACTTCACTACTTCAGAAGTGAGATTGAAAACGTTAACATTACATTATTAAATTAATGACAAAGATTTGGTTTTCCGCAGAGCCCTCCTTAAGATAAATTCTGTGTGGTGGTGCTCCGTACATAGGTAATTACACTTAATCAACTTGATCGATTATCAATTAATTCATGAATTAATATTTTAATCTACAAAAATTGATAAAGCGTTATGTACACAAGAAGTAGTAAGCAAATCCCCCTATGACGTAAAAAAAACACCCCTTTTTATGTGAACGTGCTCATACATAGATTTGGTGAACCTGGGTTGACCTCACCTATCACCTATGCGTAATTGCAGTTTTTAGGGTTAGTAAAGCCAGATAACGAAAAAATATCCTGGTAGGGTTCCCATGGGTCTTTAAAATTCTTGACAGTTTGTGAATTCAAGTGAAAAAAATCAAGGCTTTGAAAGTTTTTTAAAACAGACATTAATAGACATGGGTTATTGAATTTATTTATATTATGCATGAATAGAAATTTAAATTCTTTTGATATTTTTTACTGAACGTTTGTAAAAAGGCTACTGATTGATTGATTGTGTTTTTTCACGCACTACCTGTCTAGATAAAGCGTGGCGGTTACGTGCTTGCATGAGTTATTGAATTCAAATGAAACAGGTTTAACTGTTTAGCCTGCAATCATTTTATTTCAATCATTAATGCAGTTTAAAACAGCGGCAATCAAGCGAGAAAGCTAACGTTAGCGAAACTTCTGCGACATGTTTTGTGTTGTTAAGCTGGTGCTATTAAAATAAACGAAGAGTTACTTATCTCTTCAACTCGTAAATACTGTAACTCTGTCTATCGCTCAATTTACACAATATATTGTTTTGCTGTGCTCTTAGAGAAAGCAGGAGACCACATAGTCAGCCATCACTAACACTGCACAATTTTTCACAAATTATTAACTTCCATAAAGTCCTAGTTCTCATTATAAAAATGCTCAGTGTTGTAACAGTAATTAACCTTGATCCGTATCTCAAACTATGTCATGTTGGGTTCTTGAATTTGAGGGAATGAGGCCTGGAAAATCTTTGATAAGTCCTTGAATTTGATGTTCAAGAAGGTGTGGGAACCTTGTCCAGTGCATGTTGAACTTGCTTCGTAGTATAGGCCTCAGGTGTTGATGAAGTATCTCATCATACCTGCTGACTGACTCTGTGATCTCTCTGAAGACCCCTCGTTTTTTTTTTACTTTCTGACTCATCATGCCCTCTGAAGGGTAATCTCAACTGGGATAAAGTGCAAGTTAGTGCAAATCTCTAATTTCCACTAAGCAGTATATAACGGGTTGGGTCCTAACGTATCGGAGCGGGTCTGGTTGTTTCGATACGTAACGGTTATCTTTGCGCTTACACTGGCAAGAGTTATGGATGGTAGGGTAGATAACCTTTCCGTCCTGTTTGTCGCTACCCTTCTGTTGAGGTTCCTAGCACACTGACTCAGTACTTGGAGGTGGCCATAACCTTTTCATACATTGTACAAATGCAAACACATTCCATTTTTTAAATATCCTATCGATTGTGACGGAGACTACTGATATAAGCACCTCACGACGAAGGCAAATTCAATTAATTTGATAGTTACGTGGCTATGCATCTTGCCTAAATTTTATGGTACCTGTTTGTGGCTTAAACGCAAAGCAGAGCTAGGGATAGGTATTGGTTGGAACGGTTTGGACATTTCTACAAGTTTACTAGTGTAAAAGTACAAAATTGACAAGTCTAAAAATAGGACTTGAAGCTCAACTACTTTCAGCCTCCTATTGTCAGCACCTTTTTTAAGGAGATCCAGCTGTCAGTGAGACACGACCTAAAAACACACTTTTAACGATCAAATCTAACTAGCTCATACAACCTAGTAGTTTTAAACTCTAATAAGAAAATATGAATCACATTTATAAACTAGCTTTCAATTTCAATGTTTGGAGAGTGGTACAGTGCAAAGTGGTTTAACATTATTTTTCTGACGTGACCCCTGGCATCATTGTTTGTTTGAATAGGTGTCATTATATTTACTCTTGTACCACTAACCAATTGATTAAACAAGCAAAAGCATATAACTAATGAAAACGGTGAGCCTTATTACACACCAACATATAATCCCTGATTGCAGGGGAGTGTTAGTGCCGGCCACACTAGGCTACAGCACACTATTTTGAACACAACTATGCGAAAATATTACGCCAGAGGCGTTTCCACTATTACATTCAGGTCATGACCCCTTAATATTTTGATTTTATCACAAAATATGAATGACCTGTTACTACTATACGAATATATTTACTTTTGTGTTTTACCAAATGGTAGTAAGTAAACAGGATAATATTATAGTATGAATTGTTAGCTATCATATTTAGGCTAATTGAGTAGATTTTTTCTGATCAAGTGGCATGTCTTCCCACGATTAGTCGACTAGTAGTGCCCATCCCTAATCATTATTTCAGGGCTCCACAAAATTGTTTATGAAATAGATAGTTGATTTTGTAAATGCCTTCACACAACCAGTTTCCATTTCCAGATTATAGGGTTGTGTAGTTTCCGCCCAACTGTGACTCACCTGTCAGGGATTTTGGAAACATCCGTCCAACACCACTCTTGCGTCAAGATAACTGAGCAATTGCTTTTATCAACGTAGTGTTCAGTTAATAGGTTAGCCAAACCTATATGAAGATCATCAACAAAAAATAACTTCATCTTACCTGTATATAGTTTTTAATTTTTTAAGTTTTATATTGTGCCTACAAGAATATTAAAATTATTACAGTTTTGCTACACACCTAGATTTTGGTTAAGGCTAGGTCTGTTAAACTAGTTCTACAGGTTAAATGAATAGCACCCCATACTAATCGCATTCATCTATGTCTTGCCTTTCCCCCTTATTCTTTGGTTTCTGTCTCCACCTATTTTCCTGTTATTTCAGTTGTGCTGATTGGTGACTCAGGTGTAGGGAAGAGCAACCTGTTGTCTAGGTTTACCCGCAACGAGTTTAACTTGGAGAGCAAAAGCACCATTGGAGTAGAGTTTGCCACACGCAGCATTCAGGTGGAGGGCAAGACTATCAAAGCTCAAATATGGGACACTGCAGGACAGGAGCGGTACAGGGCCATCACATCTGCGTGAGTACTTGTGCCCAACATTTGCATGAGTTCAAACTGTGCATAAACCTGCATTCTACATACTGTTGAATATATTGCAAAAGAGATTTGGACATTATGTATATATTTTCTTGTTACTTTTCTGTCTAGAGTTACTGTCTGTAATACTGCATATTTGTTGCATTAAGTAGATATGATATTGCGCCTTTTTGTATAGCACTTTTCTTAACACTCTTAGAAAGTGCTTGAACAAAAGTAAAAGCAGGTGGTGCAAGACAAATATTTAATGTAAAGAGACCATAAGAAAAATTTACAATTCTTTCATTAAATAAAATAATTTTTTACAGCATGTTTTTAGGATATTTATAAAAGACGAATCTTGCTCTGTCTGGTATACTGATTAGAGGACCTGATGAAAAAGGCTCTGCCGTCTTTAGTTTTTTAATCTTGACCTTGAAATTTAGAGCTATTTCAGATTTAATGTATTCTTAAAGTAATCTATTTCATGTGTATCTCCAATTTTACCTGTATATATTTTTTTACTGTATATTTCCTGTATGTTTTCCAGGTACTACCGTGGGGCAGTGGGTGCTCTCCTAGTCTACGACATTGCAAAGCACCTTACATATGAAAATGCTGAACGCTGGTTGAAAGAACTTCAAGACCACGCAGATGGCAACATTGTTATCATGCTAGTGGGTAACAAGAGCGACTTGCGCCATCTCAGGGCAGTACCCACAGAAGAGGCTAAGGGTTTAGCAGGTTGGCATCTTTTATTATACATTAAATATGTGCACTCAGGTCAGTGATTAGCCAGTGCTGGAAAAAACAAATGGGCTAGTATAAAAAGGATTCATACCGTATGCTATGGCAATCCAAATTAGGCTCCGATACATTATGTGTGCTTAAATGTTAGTTGATGCTGAAGTCAAATCAAATGCATTTATATAGCACATTTCATACACATAAGCAGTTCAATGTCCAGCAGGAACATGCAAAACATAAATAAAATAACAATGAAATAAGAAAATGTAGAATAGAAACTAGAAAAATCATATCCTTGAGCAAATGCGGATGTGATGCGTCCAGTGAATGGACTGAACGCCTTACCGCAGCACAAGTGGACTGCGCTACAGACCCCGTTTGTTGACAGGGGTTTTAAAACATGTCTCGGGCGAGCAGCTCACCTACCCAGTTGTAAACATTTAGGGTGTTATTGTAAAGGAGCGTTAGGCTTCTTGTGTGTTTTTTCTCTAAAGAACTATTAGTAGCCTTTTAGTATTAAAAAACGCACCAATTCCTGACTGATCATTAGTTTTGTGATTAAGAATCATTAGACCTTATTTATAATTTTTTGTTTATTTATTGACACCTTCACTTTATGAAGGTTTATCATGCCCTTAAGTTATTGATGATAATAATAATAATAATAATAATAATAATAATACATTTAATTTATAGGCGCCTTTCTAGACACCCAAGGTACATGGCATAGAATATTAAACAACGTTTACAAGTATATCCAAAAAAATTGCACAATATAACATTTAAAGGTGCAGTGTGTAGTTATAGAGAATTGGGGAAAAATAGCAAGAATTTGAATCACAACACTCAAAAAGGCTAACCTCCTGAGTCTTTGGTCCCTCCAATCCCTAAATGGCCCATCCCACACACGCCCGTGCACACTCTGACTTGAGTTCTTGAGCCTGAGCAAGGCAGTGTTTCATGAATCATGTGTATGTTATGCATATTTTTGGAAACAAAAGAATCCCGAACGTCTAACCGTAAACGCTCTAAAACTAAGTGGTTCACACCAATGCAACAAGCAGACACAAATGATCGTTTCCATAGTAACGACATACAGTAAGCTAACGTTAACAAAAACAATTTCATAATTTGATTCCCCTATTAGTATGAGCTAGTGCATGACAATCGTTTTTATTTAGCTGTGATTTGCACCATAGCTACTATGTTGCAGAGTATATCCATGTATGCATGTAAACGAATAATGCCTTTTTGACATAAATCTGGCGCGATACTTCCTAACGTTCTAAAACTGCACTTGGCGATTTGACAAGCCAAGTCTTTTGCGACGACATGCAACTGCTTCAACCGCCTTGCAACTAGTTCACAGACTGCTGTTACTTTTGTCTGCAACGCGAATTGTAACAACAACCTTGTTTGGAGTGTGACACTGTAAGCAGGGATTTTACCTAGGAGTGTGCACACGAGGTGATTGACAGGCAGGTAGTCCTTACTCCTTGCAAAAACTCTCCTGAATGGTTGGGGATAGGCAGGCGTCCTTAGATTTTTTAAAAGCTGAATACAGGGCTCAGGGCGCTCACATATAGCGCATCTTCTCTCTGAGCATTTGGTTTAATGATATCCTCCAGGAGGTACGGTGCATCCGGAAAGTATTCATACCCCTTCACTTTTTCCACATTTTATTATATTACAGCCTAATTCCAAAATGGATTCAATAAAAAAAATGTCTCAACATTCTACATACAATACCGCATAATGACAAAGTGAAAAACGTTTTTTAGAATTTCTTGCAAATGTATTAAAAATAAAATATCACATGTACATAAGTATTTACACCCTTTGCAGTGACACTCAAAATTGAGCTCTGGTGCATCCCGTTTCCACTGATCATCCTTGAGATGTTTCTACAACTTGATTGGAGTCCACCTGTGGTAAATTCAATTGATTGGACAAGATTTGGAAAGGCACACACCTGTTTATATAAGGTCCCACAGTTGTCGGTGCATGTCAGAGCACAAACCAAGTTATGAAGTCCAAGGAATTGTCTGTAGACCTCCGAGACAGGATTGTATCGAGGCAGAGATCTGGGGAAGGGTACAAAAAAATTCTGCAGCATTGAAGATCCCAACGAGCACAGTGGTCTCCATCATTCGCAAATGGAAGAAGTTTGGAACCACCAGGACTCTTCCTAGAGCTGACAGCCCGGCCAAACTGAGCAATCGGGGGAGATGGGCCTTTGTCAGAGTGACCATTGGGTTCTTGGTCACCTCCCTGACTGAGCTCCAGTGTTCCTCTGTGGAGATGGGAGAAGCTTCCAGAAGGACAACCATCTCTGCAGCACTCCACCAATCAGGCCTTTATGGTAGAGTGGCCAGACGGATGCCACTCCTCAGTAAAAGGCACATGACAGCCCGCATGGAGTTTGCCAAAAGGCACTTAAAGGACTCTCAGACCATGAGAAACAAAATTCTCTGGTCTGATGAAACCAAGATTGAACTCTTTGGCCTGAATGCCAAGCGTCAGAGGAAACCAGGCACTGCTCATCAGCTGGCCAATACCATCCCTACAGTGAAGCATGGTGGTGGCAGCATCATGCTGTGGGGGTGTTTTTCAGTGGCAGGAACTGGGAGACTAGTCAGGATCAAGGGAAAGATGAATGCAGCAATGTACAGAGAGATTTTTGATGAAAACCTGCTCCAGAGCGCTCTGGACCATTGACCATTGGGGCGAAGGATCACCTTCCAACAGGACAATGACCCTAAGCACACAGTCAAGATAACAAAGGAGTGGCTTCGGGACAAGTCTGTGAATGTCCTTGAGTGGCCCAGCCAGAGCCCAGACTTGAACCCGATTGAACATCTTTGGAGAGATCTGAAAATGGCTGTGTACCGACGCTCCCCATCCAACCTGATGGAGCTTGAGACGATCTGCAAAGAAGAATGGGAAAAACTGCCCTAAAATAGGTGTGCCAAGCTTGTAGCATCATACTCAAGAAGACTTGAGGTTGTAATTGCTGCCAAAGGTGCTTCAACAAAGTATTGAGTAAAGGGTGTGAATACTTATGTACATGTGATATAAAATTTTTCAATTTTTAATACATTTGCAAAAAATTCAAAAAAACGTTTTTTACTTTGTCATTATGCGGTATTGTGTGTAGAATGTTGAGATTTTTTTTTTATTTAATCCATTTTGGAATTAGGCTGTAACATAATAAAATGTGGAAAAAGTGAAGGGGTATGAATACTTTCCGGATGCACTGTATGTAATAAACGTAAAAAAACATAAAAAATGTGATTTATTGCTAGAAATTCAAACTTACATTCTGCATCTTTAACATAAGATAGACCAAAGGTATTAAGGTAGGGAACATCAATATATAAATATACAGGTGGAATCGAGGAGGCAACATGAGATCGACAAGCTATTAAAAGAAAAAAGGCTGTTAAAAAAACCAATGGAAAAAAAATGTATGATGCACCGACATTTACCACCGAATGGCAACGCCTGGAGATTGGCATCATGGGCAAATGTACAATCTTACCCTTGGCATTTACTATGGCCATGGAAGTAATAATCCGAGCATCAAAATGGGTCGTTGGCGGGCAAAGGTTAAGGGCAGGATTACGCCTCACTCCCATTCGAGCATATATGGATGATATGACAATATTGACGACAACGGCTCCGTGTACTAAAAGATTGCTAAGCAAACTTAATGATAACCTTCAATGGGCTAGAATTAAAGTAAAACCAAGCAAATCCAGAAGCATATCAGTTGTTAAGGGAAAATTGTGCAAACAAAATTTTCTTCGTAGATGAGGATCCAATTCCATTCGTGATCAAAATGCCTGTCAAAAGTCTCGGAAAATGGTACAGTGCTACCCTTAAAGACTCGGAGCAGGAAACTAAAACTATGGTGCCTACAGTTTGGACTTCTACCCCGGCTCATTTGGCCATTGACAGTGTATGATGTACCCATCACTAAAGTTGAAAAGCTAGAAAGAAGTGTCAGCTTTTATGCTATGAAATGGTTAGGTGTGTCACGGTGTCTTAGTAGCCTGACTCTTTATGGGAAAGGTGCTCTGGCGCTGCCGCTTACCGGGCTTACAGAGGAATTTAAGTGCACTAAAGCTAGATTAGAAATGACACTTACAGAATCCCGAGATAGTATAGTAAGAAAAGTGGCACCCACATTAGCAACAGGACGGAAATGGAATCCAAAAGAGGCAGTGCTGCAAGCAAAAGCAGCCCTTAAACATACGGAAATAGTAGGACAAGTACAACGTGCACGAGGAGGATTTGGACTTGGTACAAGTAAACAGAGATGGCCAATAGCAACCCCTTTGGAACAACGCAAATTAGTGATAGAACAGATACGTAAGCAAGAGGAAGCAGTAAGGAGTGCTAAAACTCTCTCACAAGCCAGTCAAGGGTGATGGATGAACTGGAAAAAAGGAGAGCAGAGGAAAATTACCTGGAAGGACTTGTGGGGAATGGAATCCACAAGAATTAGCTTCATTGTTAGGGCAACCTACGATGTACTGCCAACACCGACAAATCTTAGTCAATGTGTAGGTGAGGATCCAACATGCCCCTCTGTGGCGGGACGGCTAATCTCAAACACATGGCTGGGTGCAGGACGAGCTTTACTCAAGGAAGATACACCTGGCGCCACAATCAAGTACTAAAATGCTTGGCGGAAGCAATAGAGCATTGTCGCTCGACAGTTAATGCCCTGCCAATTGGAGCAGAGGGCGACATGCACCATATTCGCTTTGTCAGGGAGGGAGTTCCGGGAAAGAAGAAAGATATAGGGCAAAACAAAACTCAGGTTAGCTGAGGTTGGCATGTGATTGGAGAATGCTTGCTGATGTCGGCCAACAAGTGAGAGTCCCATCGGAGATTGCAACAACCAATTTAAGACCAGACTTATTACTCTGGTCCAACACACAGCAAATTGTTTATTTTATAGAGCTAACAGTCCCGTGGGAAGAAGCAATAGACGAGGCTTACGAAAGAAAGAAACTCCGCTACAGCGAATTAGCAGCAGAAGCAGAACAGCGAGGTTGGAGAACAAAGGTGTGTCCTGTGGAAGTTGGGTGCTATGGATTTGTGGCATTATCAACAACCAAACTACTTAAGGAGTTAGGGATCTGCGGCAAAGATTTGCGGCAGACCATAAAGGCTATATTAGATATAGCAGAAAGAAGTAGCCAGTGGCTGTGGCTGAAAAGGAAGGATCCTATATGGGCACAAAAGTAAACATCATGTCAAAAAAGTGGTTCACTCTCAGGACAAAGGTGTAAAAGGTAAGTCTTTCCTGCAGAGCGTCATTTTTCAAGCCTGCAGGAGAGTAGGGAAAGATTATCTTTTCAGGTGGTAAGTATCCCTGCAGAGTTGGCAGAAAGTGCCTGCAAGAATAGGTAATAGGGATAGGTGTAGGGATATCTCTCGGTTTAATGAACAACTTTTTTTTTTCTCTTAATATCTGGCCATGCCGAGAGAGGACATAGAAGGGGGTGGCTCAGAGACGTCATTGCTTATCGTTAAGCCTTCTCAAGGTGTCGTGGGCTCAAATTAACTAAACATCTGGGATGGAGGGTGCCCACCTGAAAAACCCAATGACATATCTGCTTTCAACCCAAGTCCATCCATCCATCCATCCATCCATTATCCGCCGCTTATCCGGGGCCGGGTCGCGGTGGCAGCAAGCTAAGAAGGGTAGTCCATACGTCCCTATCACCAGCAACACTTTCCAGCTCCTCCTGGAGGATCCCGAGGCGTTCCCAGGCCAGACGAGATATATAATCTCTCCAGCGTGTTCTGAGTCTACCCCGGGGTCTCCTACCAGTAGGGCGTGCCTGGAAAACCTCTAACGTGAAGCACCCAGGAGGCATCCTAATCAGATGCCCAAACCACTTCATCTGGCTCCTTTTGACGCGAAGGAGCAGCGGCTATACTCCGAGCACCCTCCGGATGACCGAGCTCTTCACCCTATCCCTAAGGCTGAGCCCAGCCACCCTACGGAGGAAACACATTTCAGCCGCTTGTACTCGTGACCTCATTCTTTCGGTCACTATCCAAAGCTCATGACCATAGGTGAGGGTTGGAACGTAGACCGACTGGTAAATCGCGAGCTTCACCTTTCGGCTCAGCTCCTTCTTCACCACGACGGTCCGGTACAACGCCCGCATTACTGCTGATTGCTGTAATCAATCCGCCTGTCAATCTCACGCTCCATTTTTCCCTCACTCATAAACAAGATCCCGAGATACTTGAACTCCCTCGCTTGGGGCAGCAGCTCACTCCCAACCCGGAGAGAGCACTCCACCGTTTTCTGGCAGAGAACCATGGCCTCAGACTTGGAGGTGCTGACTCTCATCCCGACCGCTTCACACTCAGCTGCAAACCGCTCCAGTGCATGCTGAAGGTCACAGTCTGAAGAAGTCAACAGAACCACATCATCTGCAAAGAGCAGAGAAGCAATTCTGAGGTCCCCAAACTGGACACAGTCCTCCCCCCGGCTACGCCTCGAGATTCTATCCATGAAAATCACAAACAGAACCGGTGACAAGGCGCAGCCCTGGCGGAGTACAACACCCACTGAAAATGTATATGACTTTTTGTTCCGAGTATACGGACACAACTCTCGCTCCGGTTATATATGGATCGAACGGCTCGTAGCAACGGCCCCGGTACCCCATACTCCTGCAGTACCCCCCACAGGACTCCCTGGGGGACACGGTCGTAGGCCTTCTCCAAGTCCACTAAACACATGTAGACTGGATGGGCAAACTCCCATGACCCCCCCAACAGCCCCGCAAGGGTAAAGAGTTGGTCCACTGTTCCACGACCAAGACGGAATCCACATTGCCCCTCCTGGATCTGAGGTTCGACAATCGGTCGGAGCCTTCTTTCCAGCACCCTGGCATAAGCTTTCCCAGGTAGGCTAAGAAGTGTGATTCCCCGATAATTAAAGCACACCCTCTGGTCCCCTTTTTTTAAAAATGGGAACCACCACCCCGGTCTGCCATTCCAATGGCACTGTCCCGAATCTCCACGCGACACCGAAGAGGCGTGTCAACCGAGACAGCCCAACAATGTCCAGAGCCTTCAGCATCTCGGTCGAATCTCATCCACACCCGGCGCCTTGCCGCTGAGGAGCTTCCTAACTACCTCAGTGACCTCTGCCAGGAATATGGCTGAGACTTCCCCTGAGTCTTCAAACTCTGCCCCCTCCACAGAGGACGTGTTGGCGGGGTTAAGGAGTTCCTCAAAGTGCTCCTTCCACTGCTCGACGATATCCCCTGTCCGGGTCAGCAGTTCTCCTCCCCTGCTCAACAGAGCCTGGTCCAATCCCTGATTTCCCTTTCTGAGCAGTCTAACGGTTTGCCAAAACTTCCTTGAGGCCAACCAAAAGTCCTTCTCCATAGCCCCCCCGAACTCCTCCCACACCTGGGTTTTTGCTTCTTTGACTACCGAAGCTGCAGCCTTTCGGGCCGCCCGGTACCCGTCTGCTGCTTCAGGAGACCCCTGGGCCAACCAAGCCCAAAAGTCCTCCTTCAGTCTGACGGCTTCCTTCACCGCTGGAGTCCACCAGCACGTTCTTTGGTTGCCGCTACGACAGGCACTGACAACCTTCTGATCACAACTCCCAGCAGCTGCTTCCACAATGGAGGTTTTGAACATGGCCCACTCGGAATCAATGTTCCCAACCTCCCCCGGGTTGCCCGAGAAGTTCTTCCGGAGGTGGGAGTTGAAGACCTCACGGACAGGGTCCTCAGCCAGACGTTCCCAATTCAACCTCACTATACGTTTGGGTTTACCGGGTCTGTCCGGCAGCCTCCCCCGCCATCTGAACCAACTCACCACCAGGTGGTGATCAGTTGACAGCTCAGCTCCTCTCTTTACCCGAGTTTCCAAGACATACGGCCGCAGGTCTGACGATATGACCACAAAGTCTATTATCGATCTGTGGCCTAGGGTGTTCTGGTACCAGGTACACTTATGAACCTCCCTATGCTCAAACATGGTCTTCGTTATGGACAATCCATGCCTAGCACAGAAGTCCAACAACAAAGCGCCACTCTGGTTCAGATCGGGCAGGCCATTCCTCCCAATCACCCCTCTCCAGGTTTCTCCATCGTCACCCACGTTGGCATTGAAGTCCCCCAGCAGAACTATAGAATCACTAAATGGTACCCTTTCCAGGACCCCACCCAGCGACTCCAAGACTGCCGGATACTCCAAACTGCCATTTGGTGCATAAGCACAAACAACAGTCAGAGCCTTCCCCCCAGCAACTCGCAGTCGCAAAGAGGCGACCCTCGCGTTCTCCGGGGAAAACTCCAACACTGCGGCGCCCAGTCGGGGACTTGTAAAAATTCCCACCAGAGAGGTGACATTTCACGTCCCTAGGACCAGTCTACGATGCCAGGGGTCAGCACGCCTAGGTTCCCGCCTATGCCCGCCACCCGGTTGGCATTGCACCCGAACCCGATGTCTATCCCTGCAAGTGGTGGGCCCACAGGGCGGCGGCTCCATGTTGTTTCTTCGGGCTGTGCCCGACCGGGCCCCATGGGTCAAGGCCCGGCCACCAGACGCTCGCCAGCGAGCATCCCACCCGAGTCTGGCTCCAGGGAGTAGCCTCGGTTTCCCTACTCCGGGCGAGGTGCTACAGTGCCATTGGTTCCGCTTCATTGTGGGTTTTCAACCTAAGTCCATTCTATAATATTGTCTTTTGAAGTGCTCATCTTGGAGTATGGCATAATGGATATTATAACATCCTATCCTGTGTATATTGAAATACAAACACACACATTTACATATACACTCACTGGCCTCTTTATTAGGTACACCTTGCTAGTTCCGTGTTGGACCCCCTTCTGCCTTCAGAACTGCTTTAATTCTTCATGGCATAGACTCAACAAGGTGCTGGAAACATTGCTCAGATATTTAGTTACATATTGACATGATAGCATCACTCAGTTGCTGTAGATTTGTCGGCTGCACATCCATGATGCGAATCTCTCGTTCCACCACATCCCAAAGGTGCTCCATTGGATTGAGATCTGGTGACTGTGGAGGCCATTTGAGTACAGTGAACTCATTGTCATGTTCAAGAAACCAGTTTGAGATGATTTGAGCTTTGTGACATGGTGCGTTATCCTGCTGGAAGTAGCCATCAGAAGATGGGTACACTGTGGTCATAAAGGCATGGACATAGTCAGCAACAATACTCAGGTAGGCTGTGGCGTTTAAACGATGCTCAATTTGTACAAAGGGGCCCAAAGTATGCCAAGAAAATATCCCCACACCATTACACCACCACCACCAGCCTGAACTGTTGATACAAGGCAGGATTGATCCATGCTTTCATGTTGTTTACGCCTAATTCTGACCTTACCGTCCGAATGTTGCAGCAGAAATCGAGACTCATCAGACCACAACATATTCCAATCATCTATTGTCCAATTTTGGTGAGCCCGTGCGAATTGTAGCCGCAGTTTCCTGCTCTTAGCTGACAGGAGTGGCACCTGGTGTGGTCGTCTGCTGCTGTAGCCCATCTGCTTCAAGGTTCGACGTGTTGTGCGTTCAGAGATGGTCTTCTGCATACCTTGGTTGTAATAAGTGTTTATTTGAGTTACTGTTGCCTTTCTATCATCTTGAACCAGTCTGGCCATTCTCCTCCGACCTCTGGCATCAACAAGGCATTTTCGCCCAGAGAATTGACGCTCACTGGATATTTTCTATTTTTCGGACCATTCTCTGTAAAACCTAGAGATGGTTGTGCGTGAAAATCCCAGTATATCAGCAGTTTCTGAAATACTCAGACCTGCCCATCTGGCACCAACAACCATGCCACGTTCAAAGTCACTTAAATCACCTTTCTCCCCCATTCTGATGCTCTGTTTGAACTTCACCAGGTCGTCTTGACCATATGCCTAAGTGCATTGAGTTGCTGCCATGTGATTGGCTGATTAGATATTTGCGTTAACGAACAGTTGAACAGGTGTACCTAATAAAGTGGCCAGTGAGTGTATAGTTTCCCAAATAGAGAATGTGGTTGCCTTGCTATATTATCTGATTTATATGTATAATGAATGATTATGTTGCATTATTAGGCCTACATCTATTACACATTATCTAAATTAAATTGCTTGATTAATGTAATGTCATTTTGACACAGGTTTATCATTTAAACACGACGATTTAACTGAATTCAATTATGACAACCTAACACAATTTTAACCTTTTCTATTCAAGTTTTAAGTAGTGTGTCATAACTTGGGTAGACAACTGTTCTATATTAGCGAGGATGTCCCGTACACAGCCACTTTTATTGGGCTAAAATGATTTGTCCCAGACCTATGGGACCTCACTTGTCTCATAAATTGACTGCTACACGCTAGTCGCTACTTCATTTTATAATGACCAGATGGCACTTACAGTCTGTTTATAGAACTTAGTGTCTTGTCCTGTATGTAGGGAATTTATTATGCTTTCAATTTATCAGCGCTGAGTCAGTCAGGTTAGCTACATTATAACGTACTTACATTATCGCGACCGGCTTTTAGACGCTTTACTGTTGCGCGCAATCTCACAACAAATATAAAGCACATACAATGGAATTTCCACAAAAAAATATACGATACAAAGCAATGTAATCTTTAAAAAAAAGAGTAAGAAGTTAAGTTGGCCTTTACAGTCCTTTGCAAATGTAAACCAACACTTTTACTGTTTCTCATGCAGTACGCACATGAGATTGAACCTGAAAATAATTTATTCTGAGATAATGGATTTTTTTGTATTTTGGCGTATAGTATAATAATTTAATGCAATATTAGGATAATTTAATACATTTTAAAACTGTATAAAATACATATAGAAGTGGTTGCAGAAATGGGAAACCACTTAAAATTGACATCAAAACTGGTTACCCCGGGCAACTGGGCAACCGTTAATGTCGAGCCCTGCATACACATATACATACAGTATACATAAATAAATAAAAAGTCAAAGATAACAAGCTGGGGGTAGGCTAAGGAAAACAAGTGGGTTTTGAGGCGGGATTTAAAAATATTAATGGAGTCAGAGTTCCGAATCACAGGGGGAAGAGAATTCCAGAGCATGGGAGTAGCAGCACTGAACGCTCTGTCCCTGAGTCTGGTTTTGCGAGTGGTGAGGAGACCAGTGTCAGAGGAGCGGAGGGTACGAGAAGGCGTGTAGGGTTGGAGGAGGTCAGAGAGGTAGGAAGGGGCAAGTCCATGGAGAGATTTATAGGTAAGAAGTAAACTTATGAAGGAAATGCGAGATTTGCAATAATCCAGGCGTGAGGTGACGAACACTTGAAATAAAGTTTCAGCAACTGCATCTGTTATTAATGGTCTGAGTCTGGAGATGTTTCTCAGGTGGAAGAAGGCAAACTTGGTGACAGTTTTTATATGAGGTTCCATGGAGAGGGTGGAATCCAAGACCACACGAAGACTTCTGACCTTGGCAGAGGAGCAGATAGGGGAACCGTCAATAGTGAGGACCACATCACCAACCTTTTTGAGCAGAGCCTGAGGAGCCACAATCATCAGCTCAGTCTTGCAACTATTGAGTTTCAAAACATTTTGGGACAGCCAGGATTTTGTTTCAAGTTAGGCAGTTTGTGAGTGAGGGGGTAGGGAGGGTTGTGTTGGGTTTAGTATGTAGAGCTGGGTATCGTCTGCATAGCAGTGGAAATTGAGTCCATGTTTTCGAATTATTTGTCCCAGAGGAAGCATGTAGATAATGAATAGGATAGGCCCCAGGACCAAGCCCAGCGGTACGCCCTGGCAGACTGGTGCAGGGGAGGACTGAGCTGTTCCTAGAGCCACTCGATGGTACCTGCCAGATAGGTACGACCTGAACCATGCATGGGCAGTGCCAGTGATGCCCAGGAGCCTATCCAGGCGGTCTAGGAGGATATTGTGACATACGGTGTCAAAGGCTGCTGAGAAATCGAGAAGGATCAATAGAGTTAGGTTGCCAGAGTCAGCTGCCAAGAAAAGATTATTGATGACCTTGACCAGAGCCGTTTCTGTGCTGTGTTTAGCCCAGAACCCAGATTGCATAGGTTCATACAACTCATGGTGAGACATATCGGACTGTAGTTGAGCAGCTACAGTGTGCTCCAGGATTATGCTAAGGAATGGAAGGTTGGAAATAGGCCGATTGTTATTTAGAGACTCCGGGTCCAAACCCTGCTTTTTAAGGATAGGGGTGATCACAGCCATCTTAAGCTCTGGAGGGACAGAGCCAGTCCTGGTGGAGGTGTTTACAATGTTAACAATGAGGGGGCACAGAGTTGGCAGACAGGTCTTGACTAGGGAGACAGGCATAGGGTCAAGTGTGCAGGTAGAACATTTTGATCGGGTGACCAGAGCAGAGATAAACGCAGCATCAACAGGCTTGAAAGTGTTGAGATTGCATTTAACAGGAAGGGCCATTTTAGTGGAAACAGCCAGCAGCGGAATAGCTGGCATGGATGAGGGCTGGAGCTGGTTATGTGTAGCTTCGACTTCCGAGTGGAAAAAATTCAGGAACCTGGTGCAGACTTCTGTAGACCCCAAGAGGGAGGAGTTATCCAGTGGACACAGCAATTTGTTGACTGTGTTAAATAGCTTTCTAGGATCAGTTTTGCCCTTGTCAATGAGATCAGAATAATATTTGTTTTGGCCTGATGGAGGACATCCTTACAGTGCATCCTGAAAGTATTCATACCCCTTCTTTTTTTCCACATTTTATTATGTTACAACCTAATTCCAAAATGGATTAAATAAAAAAAATTTCTCAACATTCTACACACAATACCGCATAATGACAGTGAAAAATGTTTTTTAGAAATTTTTGCAAATGTATTAAAAATAAAATATCACATGTACATAAGTATTCACACCCTTTACTCAATACTTTGTTGAAGCACTTTTGGTAGCAATTACAGCCTCAAGTCTTCTTGAGTATGATGCTACAAGCTTGGCACACCTATTTTGGGGCAGTTTCTCCCATTCTTCTTTGCAGATCGTCTCAAGCTCCATCAGGTTGGATGGGGAGCGTCGGTGCACAGCCATTTTCAGATCTCTCCAAAGATGTTCTATCGGGTTCAAGTCTGGGCTCTGGCTGGGCCACTCAAGGACATTCACAGACTTGTCCCGAAGCCACTCCTTTGTTATCTTGGCTGTGTGCTTAGGGTCGTTGTCCTGTTGGAAGATGGACCTTTGCCTCAGTCTGAGGTCCAGAGCGCTCTGGAGCAGGTTTTCATCAAGGATCTCTCTGTACATTGCTGCATTCATCTTTCCTTTGATCCTGACTAGTCTCCCAGTTCCTGCCGCTGAAAAACACCCCCACAGCATGATGCTGCCACCACCATGCTTCACTGTAGGGATGGTATTGGCCAGCTGATGAGCAGTGCCTGGTTTCCTCCAGACTTGACGCTTGGTATTCAGGCCAAAGAGTTCAATCTTGATTTCATCAGACCAGAGAATTTTGTTTCTCATGGTCTGAGAGTCCTTTAGGTGCCTTTTGGCAAACTCCATGCGGGCTGTCATGTGCCTTTTACTAAGGAGTAGCTTCCGTCTGGCCACTCTACCATAAAGGCCTGATTGGTGGAGTGCTGCAGAGATGGTTGTCCTTCTGGAAGCTTCTCCCATCTCCACAGAGGAACACTGGAGCTCTGTCAGAGTGACCATCGGGTTCTCTGTCACCTCCCTGACCAAGGCCCTTCTCCCCCAATTGCTCAGTTTGGCCGGGCGGCCAGCTCTAGGAAGAGTCTTGGTGGTTCCAAACTTCTTCCATTTAAGAATGATGGAGGCCACTGTGTTCTTGGGGACCTTCAATGCTGCAGAAATGTTTTGGTACCCTTCCCCAGATCTGTGCCTCGACACAATCCTGTCTCGGAGCTCTACAGACAATTCCTTGGACTTCATAACTTGGTTTGTGCTCTGACATGCACTTTCAACTGTGGGACCTTATATAAACAGGTGTGTGCCTTTCCAAATCATGTCCAATCAATTGAATTTACCACAGGTGGACTCCAATCAAGTTGTAGAAACATCTCAAGGATGATCAGTGGAAACGGGATGGCCTGAACTCAATTTTGAGTGTCACAGCAAAGGGTGTGAATACTTATGTACATGTGATATTTAATTTATTTTTAATACATTTGCAAACATTTCTAAAAAACTTTTTTCACTTTGTCATTATGCGGTATTGTATTTAGAAATGTTGAGAATTTTTTTTTAATTTAATCCATTTTGGAATTAGGCTGTAACATAATAAAATGTGGAAAAAGTGAAGGGATATGAATACTTTCAGGATGCACTGTATATGCTTTGATATGGTCTTTGTAGATTTCTACATGAACAGAAACTCTTTTTTGAAAGTCTTTCCAGCTGACGACCTTTAGCCTTCATAGAACAAAGCGCAGAGGTGTACTAGGGAGCAGGTTGGGAGAACGACACATTTCTTGACTTGAGGAGAGCAAGTGAGTCCAGGGTAGAAGAGAGCAGGGTATTATAATGTAGTAAATAACAACAAGGGCAACAGTATTAATATTTTTGATGTTTCCATAGATAAAGGACTGCTGCTCTCGCCTCCTTATGGCCAGTATTTTAACATCAAAGAATATAGCTTGATGATCGGAGATGGTAAGGGCCAGGGAGGTTGGAGGGGTCAGGGCCAGTGGAGCACACCAGGTCCAGAATATGGCCTTTATTATGAGTGGGGAATTGAACATGCTGAGTTAGATTAAAACAATCAACGACACAGAAATTCCACTGCAAAGGCAGAGCTGGGGGGATCTACATGGATGTTAAAGTCTCCCAACAATAAAGTAGATGTCGACATGGCACAGACACTGGAAAGTACTTTAGACAGCTCAGAGAGAAACACAGAAGATGTTTTTGGAGGCCGGTAGACGAGCACCACTTGCGTTGCTGGAGAACCGACCAATTGAAATACAAGGCATTCAAATGACGTCACATTGTTGACGAAAATCAGCTTAATTTTGTAGTCAGTACGGTGAAGAACAGAGTCCACCACCCTGCCCTGAAGATCTAGGCTTTTGCAGGGAAACGTAGCCTGGAGGGGTAGCTTGATTGAGCAGCACAAAGGCATTAACTTGCTGCCAGGTTTCCGTTAGACACACAAAGTCAACTTCGTGATCCTAGACAACCTCATTTATAAATACAGCCTTGTTGTTGAGCGAGCAAACCTAGCATTGAGCAGCGCAAACCTAGCAGTGTTGTTATGGGTGGGGGACGAGACCGATGCTAAATAACTGTCAGATTTAACTAAGGGTATTAGATTGTTCAAATTAGCACCAACATGTGAACTTCTAGTAGAATGGGATGGGAGGGAGGGAATGGAGTGCTCCGACTCTAAGGGAAAAAAACAGTCATTCGGAACCTCTGTGGACGTGGCTGGGTCGGCGAAGTAGTCCAAGTTCCTTGAATAATGAGGAGCAGGTCGGAATGTTGTGGTTATTAAAACTATGCAGTTCATCGGAGTACCCCGGTGCCATGCCAGGTAGAGCTGGTACCAGCTGCAATTACCGGCCCTGTTAGCAGAAACAAGCAGTAGAGTCCAAGGCAAGGCTAGCCTGTCAGCCTAGCAACCACGATAACAAATCCCTAGCGACAGCTAGCCGACGTTAGCTAGGATAAAAACAAGTGTCACTCAGGGGAAAAATGGCGAGAAAAACCAAAAACTTTGAGAGCTAAATATAAAACGAATTACGAGTAATGTAATCAGCATGAAAATAAAGAAAAGAAAATAATACACATGATAAATTTGATAAAATGCTGTGCAAAAGTGGCTAACAAACAACGCCAGCGTCCTCTCCTTACAGCGTCGTTTATAATAAAATAAACCTATGGCTATTTTGGCTGATCATCATTCTCCAAATGAATCCATTATGCTTTCAATGCCTGACAATATCCAACTTAGAAAATCCATACCAGGTTTTGCTCGTTAACTTGCTGTGGCAGATGCTTGTCTCGGCTATCGTCACGACAATATCGATCTAACTATGTTTACTAGCTAAAGTTCGTTCATAAGCACGTTTCTCTATCAGCATGCTCGCATTGTTTTGAAGAGGAAGAGGCCAGTGGTCGTAAATGTACACGCATAGCGAATCAAAACATTATATTATATAAGTAGCAGGCTGGATGAGAGTATCAGCCGGCTGTTTGGCAGGAAGCCGACAGGCGCTTATTGAAAGCTCTGCAAACTGTCATTTTGTCGAACATTTTTTAAAATTAGTAACAAATCATTTTCTAAACGTTTAATAGGATCATCAGTCCTTACAATAGAGAAATTTACCGCGACTCATGTCAAACGTGACTGCAGAAGCTTGTCTGCATTAACGTTAGCTAGCGCACCTTTTCTGAAATTTCTATCGTTATAAAATAAGAATTTGTGGCAAAATAGTTATGACAGGTGATATAAAGTGTTATATCACAAATATAAGTTACCTTTCCTTGAACAATCGCCTCAGATTTAAGCAGTGTGCTATTCTCAAATCCGTACAGTAAACAAATTGTCACCAAAGCAAAGGCTTGTAGACCAACCAGATTGTCCTAACGAGGCAGTACTTTTATTTTCCTCATGACCACCCAACCACATAATGTCCAAAATGTCCTAGTTGTGAATTCCCCAGTTCGTGCTCCAGTCTCCAATGTCCTTCATTGCAGAAGCGTGTTTCAATGGCTAGGTGCTAATGCCAACTGGAAACTAGCTAACTCACTATAGAATAATTAGCGATACGGTGCCGCCGTTAGATATATATACTCACAGGCGCATTCGTGCAGATGGCCTGAACTGTTGGCAGTGTTTTGTTATTTATGATTTCGCTATCCCACTTTTGACACCATAACCACTGAAACTTTGGAACTCTCTCCCTCCTCTAATTCGTAATTCCAACTCGATGTTAATCTTTCAAACCCACCTTAAAACATATCTTTTTACCCTACATACCCTAGTTAACTCTGTTTAGAATCCGGTCCCTTTCTTTTACTGATACTATCCTTTTGCTTACATATAGTTAGAATTGTTGTTGCTGTCTGTGTTTTACTATTTCTGTCTAATTGTTTGTTTGTTTATTTGTGTCATGTTATCTATGTTGATGCTGTGAAGCGACTTTCGGTGTTTGAAGAGCGCTACGTAAATAAAATGAATATTATAATTATTATTACCATGTTTCGATGTCAAATAACAAGACGGAGTCATTAATGGACTTAACATCTGGTGTTCGGCGTAATGGCCAAGACTGTATTCAAACGTTACAACATGCAAATACATAACATCAACGCTAGATGGCGGTACAAAAAACGCTTCCCATTCATTTCAAAGAAAAAAACAACAAAAAAATTATAATTAAAAATATAACACGTGAACCAATCACTTAGCTACATGTAAGCACACTAGAAGGCAATACCCAAGACCTGTTGGTACTGGAATGGAATCGATAGGGTCCAAACTACGGGCGTAGTTAAGTGGCCAAAAACAGGCCTAATAATAATAAGAATAGGACTTTGCGATAACAAGATGTGTGAGTCACTGACGCATCACATAATAAAATTGCTAAGAATGAACAATTCAGTAAATGAGAACATGTATGTTTTTTTTAAATGGATTTATATGGATTTAATTTGACAAGAACATTTAACTTTAGCCTAGTGTTGTGCCTCTGCTCATGTAATCTAACCATTACTAGCACTGAAATCGAGAGTTTGACTATGTGGCAGGCTTACAACTAGGCTAGCAAAGATGTTGGCATAGGCCACAGTCTTTCTAGAATTTATTCATTAATTCATGCCTATGAGCAAGTTCGTTTTTATTTGGTTATATAATAGGCCTATATTTTTAGGTGGCCGGCTGTGCAGCCGTTCACCTCTCGTGATTGTTAGTAATATTATTATGTGATTGCGTCATGCAATCACATATTGTTTTCGGAAAGTCATATTATTATTATTATGTGATTGCGTCGTAAGACGCAATCATGTACTGTTATTGTTAAGTTTTATTATTATTATTAGCCCCATTTTTCGGTACCTAACTACGGTCACAGTTTTGAGCATTTCACTTCCATTGCAATGCCAAAATGTCCATTGGAATGCCACGGACTGCACTTGTACACAGCTAATTAATCTGTCCACTAGATATTTTTTAATTGCCTCTTTTACACGCTTAATTTGCCCATAGACAATTAATGGGAAGAGAGAAAGCCTTGAGTGAGCTGGAATGAAGGACCAAGATGATACCCTTGTGTATGCTGCCATCTAGTGACCGCATGAAATGCATACATGTATATGTTAACCAACATTTACTGCGGTCACTAGATGGCAGTATACACAAACAGTATGATTCTTCTTCATCTGCAACGTGATTGGTCTCTTTATACGGCTAGGGTGTGAATGACGAAGAGAGAGAAAGTTCAGCAGGATAAGTTATTCAGAAAGCTTTTTACATCGCCGCACAGTTTAAACAAGCCTTGGCTTTACACTGAAGACACTAAGCTACTGTTGATTGAATGTCTGAGAGACTATCGGCATGCTTTTATCATCTTTTGAAGTTTAAGTTTAATCTGCTAGCTAGAATTCATTATCATAGTCATTATTTATGTCAACCTTATTATTAAAGACACCTTGCGCTGCGTGGTTACATTTGGCATTTGTTACCGTGATCAATTGCTTTAATTGTTTTTTGTTGGATTGGCCATTTCAATGTCAAAATGCAGAGACTGGCTGATAACAGTTTCATTAAGATTATTTAAAATATATTAAAATGGTGAAACAATCAGTATTAAACAAGCATTTACACTGAAGACGGTGGACTACTGCTGATTTAACGTCTGCAGCGCTGTCTATTTAAAAGATCGCCAGAAGCCTTAAAACGAATGTTGCGCTTGCGAGGGCGTAGGGGAGACTGGGGATGGTTGGAACACTTTTTGAATTTCTCTGTTACTCGGAGACTAATTGACATAGACCAGCCAAACTTGTTCATATTGAACTCATATATGTCATCTAATTACCCATACAAGATGACTACATATGACATATAGTTCACAATATTGCAACATTTCAAAAAATACAATACATTTCACCAATTGACTTTAGCCTTTTGTCTTAATGAGCATAGTATTATGAAAATATGTAATGTTTTACAATAATTGTATAGTAATATTGATTTATTTAGTATAATTTATCAAATAACGTTTATTGAGTTTTGTGTGTTAATGAGTAGTACAGATGCCCTTCAGTCAATGTGCAGATGTTACAGATGCAGTTGAAAGCAATTCAAATGTTTATTTTGGTGAACTACCATTAGCGTATCACTTGATGTCATGGTATTTTGTTATTATGGAGTTTTTAACAGAGATTTGAGAAACTTAACTATCCATCCTATTTTGGCCGTACTTTTAAGCCCATATTTGGGCATAATCTAATTATTAATTTGTTATACAATTAACACCTGCCTACCAATGCATCTCACGTCTGCTGAATCTGCTACTTGGAGGTATTTGATTAAGACTTATTTGTTTTGTTTAGATTAGCTGTATAGTTAAGACAACACCAACAATGCCAGTATCGCTCAACAAGGTCAGCATGTACAGTTATGTGAGCTAATAGGATCACTCCAACACACGAGGATGTGGTAGTGCTGCAGGGGCTACTTTAGTGGGTTGGCTGCTGCACTGCCTGGTCGCTCATGGCGGGAAACGCAATCACATCCGCATTTTCTTGTGGAAATGCATTTCTAGTTATTATTATTTGGCCTATTTTTGGTGCCTTATCTACGCCCACAGTTGTGACCCAATGGATTCCATTCCAGTGCCCACATGTCTTGGGTATTACAGTCCATTGCGCTTACATACAGCTAAGTGATCGGTTCACGTGTTATATTTTTAATTATTATTTTTAATCAGATTTTGGCCCCATTGAAATGACTGGGGAGAGGATTTTAACTGGGAGAAATGCAATGCAATTTGAACAGATATGTAGTGTAGTGGGTTACGCTGGTATCCATTAATTTAAACGGAAAACTACAAAGTTACAAGCAAACGTAATATTATGCACATGCTGCCGCTTCTACATTGACGATAACGTGGTTTTTGTGCTAGTGTTGGTAATAATATTTGCATACTACGCATATCCATGCAAAAGGTCCCGTCACATGAACAAAACATGTTAAGCCTGTCAACCAGTTGCCCTTAAATATATAATTTTGTTAACCAACTAATGTTTGCCATGACTACAAGTTGTAAGAGAAGAATATATTTTAGATAGACATCGTGAACTTGTTTACGTTATGTAACCTATAGCCTACTATAGTTAGGGCGGACAATAGAACGCAGTTGGTTCTGCAAGCTGTACAACGCTAGCACGAACCCGTAGAAAATGAATTGAAAAGAATGTTTGTTCAGCCTTTTGAGGGCTACAGTTCAGTACAGGGTGTGTTCTAAATCACGACACCGACTGCACCCTGTTAAGTTTAATATAACTAGGCGATTAACTAATATTATGTGAAACAAACCATACATTCATTCTTGTAGTGAACATGTGTGCCTTCAGCTGATTAAATTTGTATACTGATAGGTGAACGGGAAGCTGTTTTGTTTGGTTCACCTACATGCCTGAATATAAGGCCAACTCGATTTCAGTAATTTTAAAATCCAATTCAAAGCCTCTGGTATACACATAAAAGTTTCATAAAAAAAATGTGAAGATAAACAGTTTTTGATATTTGAGGAAAAATATGACGAGCATTTTCTAAAATACCATTGGAAAAAGAATTTAGATTCTTCAGATTTAGAAAAGGTCATCCATGCTTTTAGATCCTCCAGACTTGACTATTGCAATGCACCATTCTGGAATCAGCAAGCGAAACATCCAAAGATTGTAATTGGTTCAAAACGCTGCTGCCAGGTTTTTAACGCGAAGGCTAATAGAAGAAGAGACCACATTACACCTATCCTTGCAGCCCTTCATTGGTTACCTGTGAGTTTTAGACTTGATTTTAAGATTTTAATGCTAGTGTTCAATGCCTTGAATGGTTTGGCGCCTGCCTATATCTGCAATCTGCTTTTATCGCTGCATGAGATCTTCCAGCAGGGCCCTTTTAATAGTTCCAAAATCCAAATTCTGCAGCAGGGGTGACTGGGATTTTGCTCTTCGAGCCCCTAAGCTTTAGAACTCCCTGCCTAATGTTTCAGGCAGGCCATCTCAGTTTCCTCTTTTAAATCACTTCTTAAAACTCACTTGTATCTTAAAGCCTTCTCTTAACCGCCACCTTTTAAATTTGGTTTTTGGTTAATTTTGAGTTATTTTAGTTATTTTACTGGATTTTACTGTGATTTTAGTGTTTTAATTATATTACATTTTTTACTGTTACTTTTATTGTAAAGCACCTTGTAACCCTGTTTTGAAAGGCGCTATATAAATATTGTTGTTGTTGTTGTTGTTGTTGTTGTTGTTGTTGTTGTTGTTGTTGTTGTTGTTGTTGTTGTTATTATTATTGGAACCTATGGGACTTGATAAGTCATTGTAAAAGACGTAGGGAGGTCAAAGTTCAGGGCAACTCGATTTTGCGGGTCTCAAAATGAAACTGATGATGTTTGAAAGGGTGTTACGTGCATTTGAGGAAAATCCAAAGATATGTATTTTATGAGAATCACCCTTTCTATGGGGTGGTCTGGTCTTCCCTATATACTATAGTACAGTCAAGTTTACAGCGAGCAGGAGTGCCTTGTAAACGTTAGCTGCAAGGGCGTCACTTTCACAGGAACACAGTATTATTGACATAAATGAATGAATAATAATAATAAATAAGTTGATGATAATGTAGCTTTATATGTTGAAATTTCCTTGCAGTTGCCTAACTCATAGTTTCTTATCAATGTTTAGGTTGACATGGTAATAGTGCCAGCACCCTTAAAACAAAGGTTGAGCTAACCCGAGGATGTAGGGGAGACTAGGGACGGTTGCAACACTTTTTGCAGTTCTTGTGTTCAGTTCAGCGCTGTCCACCAACACACAAGGACGTAGTAGTGCTGCAGCAGTTATTTTAGGGGGCTGGCCACCCGCACTGCCTGGTCGCTGATAGTGGAAACGCAATCACATTGCATTTGCTCAAGGTAATGCATTATGTAGTTATTATTATCATTATTCCCCCAGATTTTGTACTTCCCATGTTTTTAAAAACGCACCAAATTTGGCACACATGTCCAGGTCCACTCAAAACTACACCCCATGCCATGCCGCTTCATTGTAGCTGTTGGTGGCGCTATAGCAGTAGTTCAAAGTTCAAAGTGTTAAAAAAATCATTACAAATAGGCCATTAGGATTACAGCTCTGAAATCTTCGGAAGTTGTCCAATGCAGTGAGATGAAACTTTCATATACTGGCACCCATTAGAAATTATGAAGTCCATAACAGTTTTTTTCAAAAACTGGTGCTCTACCCAAAGTGTATAAGTCCAAAACCATAAATCCAAATCACACAAAAATGTCAGGATATCATCTTCCGACTCTCAACATTAACTGTCCAGAATATCTTGTTGAAATCTCCAAAACTGAGTCAGCACATCCAATTGTATTACTGTAAACACTACTGTACATTTCACTTTATCATATCTCACTGGTTCATTAAACAACCATGTTCAAAAAATAGATAAAAATCCAAAGACTATCATGAAGCATTTAAAATTTCAGAACTCTATCTTGAACACTTAATTCTTTATAAATATCTGAGTTTAGTATTTTTTTGGTTGGATTTAATACTTTGACACTTGAACTATTTGAAACAACTCCTTCGTTCGGTGTAAGACCAAATTACACCAAAATCGCTGTATATCTTCCTCAGATGGTCTACTTTAAAAACCAAACCAAGCTTGTTGATACATTCATAATTAAGTAAACAGTACCGTAAACGTCAATAAACTGTAAACAGTCCTGTACATTTCGATTTTTAGCTGCTTCAATATTTGACCAATTTGAATCATACTTTTTTTTAAATATTTGTCTTATTATTCCTATCACGATTTAAAGTTTAAAAAAATGTACCTTTGAAACAGATTTTTTCATAAATAGCCGCGTTTAGTCATTTATTGGTTGGAATTTATAGTTTGACACTTCAAATTTGAACTAACTCCTCCAAGATTGTAAAACCAAATACATTTTGATGCACTGTGAGCTCAATTATGAATGTATTACTGTAAACATTACTGTACATTCACATTGTCATATCTCACTGGTTCATAAAACAATCCGCATTCAAAACATACATTTAAATTCCAAGACTGATACAGTGAAGTTTGTAAAATCTCAGAAATCTATCTTAAAAACTTTTTTTTTTTATAAATATCTGAGTTTAGTATTTTTTTGGTGGATTTGACACTTTGACACTTGAACTATTTGAAACCGCTCCTCTGAAACCATAAAACTAAATTACTCAAATTGCTGTATATCATCCTCAGATGGTTTAATTTCAAGACAAAACCAAGCTTGATGATACATTTATAATTTTGCTCACAGTGCTTCAAAATGTATTACTGTAAACAGCACTGTACATTTCACATTTTATTTGCTTCAATATTTGACCAATTTGAATCATACTTTCCTAAAATATTTGTCTTATTATTCCCATTCCGACTTAAAGTTTAGATTTTTTGACCTTAAACACTGTATTTTTTATAAATGTTAAAAATTTACAATTATAATTTATTAGATGATTTTATAGACAGCAGGGGGCGAGTTTCTTTTGATTGTTGCACACAATCTTTAGATTACGTTTGGTGTGTGGTGGTGACTTTTGGGTTTCCATCAAAATGAACTGTTTTAAACAAACATTTAAAACAAAATGACAAGAAACCTCTTAAGACACATTACATGAACCCAGTGCATATAAACATTTGTTACTGCAGGGATGCCAACTTGTCAGAAAGCCTAGCACGCGCTAGTCATTTATTCGTCTTTGTACTTGAAGAAAGATGGCTATTTACAACCATTTCCCCAGTTTCATAACTTCTAATCCTTACACCAACAATTAAAAAATCTATATAATATAGCGCCGGGAATACCTCCCAGCATGCCTGGCGAGTAACTCTGTTTACTGTTACGGACAGTAGGTTCTTAATGTTTCCTTGTTATCATGTTTATGTTTCCTTGTTATCATGTTTTTATCATGTTCATGTAAAGACTTATGAAGTGCTGTAAACGCAGATATTGGTTTGTATTTCGTTAGATGTGACACCGTGACTTTATGGTGTGTCTGTGAATAAGGTCAAAGCATGTCTCCTCAGTTTCGTGTGAAACCATTTTGCTAGAATAGCAGCAATTAAGCAGGTGAACAGACGTGGATCTCTATTGTTCTGACCCAAGTCGATGATGATGTGCAGTCTGAATCTTATTAATTAGTTTACTCATTTTAGTCAGCTCACGTGAACTACTTTCGTCTTTGTACTTGAAGAAACATGGCTATTTCAAATAATTTCCCCAGTTTCATAACTTCTAATCCTTACACAAACCATAAAAAAATCAATACAATGTAGCGCCGGCTGTAACTCCCAGCATGCCTGGCGACTAACTCTGTGTATTGCTGTGGACAGTAGGTTCTTACTGTTTCCTTGTTATCATGTGTATGTTTCCTTGTTATGTTTTTATCAGGTTTATCTAAAGAGTTATGAAGTGTTGTAAACGCAGATATCGGTTTGTACTTTTGTTAGATGTGACACCGTGACTGTGTATGATGTGTCTGTGAATAACGTCAGAGCATGTCTCATCCAGCTGGTGTGTGACCTTTTTGCTTCAATATCTGCAAGTAAAGAGTTGAATAGTGATGGGAATTTCGGCTCTTTTGGGTGAGCCGGTTCATTTGGCTCCGTTCACCGAAAAGAGCCGGTTCTAGTTGGCTCTCATTTGGCTCTTTGTTCAGTTATACGTGCCTGCATGCTAGCACTGATACATTAAAGCTGTTATTGCAGTTGGTGTTGGTTTACATTTGCTAACCCTTATAAATCAAATAATGACACTTGATTGGTTGTTGGCATGTGTAATGAATAATTTCAATCTATGACAGAAAATAACCAATTAATGAGAGGGAGAAACCGTGCAATGATCAAGTACAATTTTATTGATAACTACAGAGTCAGAGTCTGTACACAGAGAAAATACCACAGTCAGATCAGTCTAACGACATAGCAAGTTCTGATTAGTTGACAAGGTTCTAACGAGTATATAGGTCTATAAGATAAACAATCATTCCATTGGACAAGATGGATCACATGTTCATAATCAGCATATCTAAAGACACGTACGCAGGAAACTAAGACATGACTTAATGTTATGACTTAAAACACAAACTTCTAGCCTTCAGTGTCTCCAAAAGACACATACTGTCTCTTTGGTGACCTGGCCTTCGCTCTGACCGTCCCCTCACCCCTGTACCACATCCCAGGCCGGAACATCCGCTAGGATGCCCAAATTTGGCCACAACACATGTCAGTCACTGAAGCTGTTCAGGGGTTGTCAGGTTGTCACTTGAGAACAAACTGGAGAACGAGGCCGCGAATCTTACTTTGAGCAGTGCTACAAAAAATGTTTATGTTTTAATCAGGTAGCCGAAAGAACGCCGAGGTGATGCGGTTCCCTACGTTCACTGAAAAGAGCCGTTCAAAAAGAGCCGTTCGTTCGCCAACGACCCATCACTCGAGTCGAATAGATTTGAGTCTCTGTTGATCTTCCCGGAGTCAACTTTTCTGAAAACCTCTGCGTGATCATGAGACGAGTACAGTGTTGTGCTGTTACTTTGGGTCGTCACCGCACTCATCAGACATATTTTTTATCTTTCTACTTGAAGAAACATTACCATTTAAAGCCATTTCCCCAGTTTCATAACTTCTCATTTTTATACCAACCAATACAAAATTATCATTGGAATACAACTTTCTCAAACGTTCCTATTGGATCATCAAAAGCAAATGTGTAAATGCGTATGAGAAATATGTGTGAGAGCATGTGAAGAGGGTAATTTGTTGCCGGTATTTGTTTCAATAAAAGTTTGAGAAATAGCCTCTTGTAAAAGCCAGGTCTTTTATAAAATACGTTGGCATTGGCGATATGTTTATTTATTATTATTATAGGCATTAGAGCAAGGCCATTTTTATTTGATCATATAATTTGATTACGTTGTTGCACGTCGTCAAGGTCCCGCGAACACCCCCCCCCCCCCCCCCAAAAAGGTGTCAATGCCTTCCCTGCCCTTCACCAGCAGCACACTCCAAAAAATTCACTTTGCATCTAAGAAGGTCATGCCAGGTAGTCCAGTAGAAGAGATTAACGTCAACCTACTGGTTAATTCGAACAAAAACAACTAGTCTGTAGCATCATGAAAGGAGACTGAAAAACTAAATAATGAGCTTCACTGTGCCAAGTCTGTATTGTGATCTGAGAATTGGTGTTCATATTTTTTGGTCTTTAATAAGAGTCTCGCAGCAGCATTCTGAACGAGCTGTAATTATCTAACCTCTTCTATCAGATGACCTGAGACAAGGCCATTACAGTAGCCTGCAGGTAATAAATGTGTGAATAATTATTTTTTAAAAGCAAGGATAGGCAACTTTTTTATATTCACGTATTATCAATACATTTCTTCTGAGAGCACATTGTAACGTTTAGGAGAATGAAAAAAATCGAGGTACAGATCAGTCCTGTTGAAGTTTCAATATTTAACACTCATTTGTCTGCCATCGGGTATGGTCTCCCGCAAAACTGTGACGAATTGCTTTATGCCACAACGAAGTGTCACTAAATCAGGAAGAGATGCCCATATTTGAAATATAGTTGTTGATTGTGCTAGCGATATGCCGTGACCGCAAGCATCCTGCACGTCTTCTTTGCGATAATTACACTAAGCTAACGGAAGGGGTCCCCAAAATCACCTACTATATGAAACTACCTCTAGCTAGCAGCTTCTTCTTTTATAACCAATGATGATTAGCTCAGTTTATTTTTCTTTATTTAGCTGAAGTAAAATCTGGCTCAGTCATTTTTCTTGCGGAAAACACTAGCACAGTCAATCTATAGCACAATGGTCATTTTTGTGAGAAAGCTAATTGTTTTTGAATGTCATCTGCATAACTGTGTTACGCGATATAGGGCCTTATTCACCAATATTTTCAAAATTGTTATTCACCAAAATTACCAAAATTGTTCTTGAGAGGTGCTAAGAAAAGTCCTAAAAATTTTCCTAGAAAAAGTCTACGGCAGATTCATGACATGTTCTTAAACCACAGACGTTTTGCAAATTTTTTCTTATATTCATGAGTCCCATTCTCCTCGTAAATTGAATGGGCTTGCCAGTCGCCCCTAGTAAGCGTAAGTAGACACCCGGCCAATCCCCATAAAAGAGCATGAGACTGCAGGGCAGACAGAATTCACACACAGAAATGGAAAAGTTGACAGAAATCAAGAATGGCCAAACAAAAATCTGAAGATGGTGGAGCATTGGACTTAAAAAAATAACACACAATAAAAGATGCGTGGGATGCTGTTATTCGATAGAAAATATCGCGAGTTCGGGCGGGCGGGTCGAGATGTGACAAAGCAGCGTTCTGAGTAAGTTATTAATCACTTGCAGAAACGTTACGTGTGCATTACTAGTCCACCTTCTTCCCCTCGCTCGGTCACTCTCTCTCTCTCAAACAGGCACACGCTTGTGTTTGAGAGTGTTGGGGCTTCACATAGAGATTTTTCCGTTGAGATGTGAAGGATGCATCTGTTTGTGCGTGTGTGTGAGAGAGCTTTTTTTAATGAAGGGTTACTTGTTTTGCTGCTATTCAACAATAAAGAACACAGTTTAGACCAATTTGTCTGTTTATTAGCTGCAACCAGCCGCTCTATAGCTCGCTCTATCGGTCGGTCGGTACACAAAAATGTACGTGGTCGCAGCTGTTGCAAATTCACGCTTGTTTAGCCCTTCCCAGTGGGAAGGGGAGAAAGAGAGCTCTCGACAGCTCCCTAGCTGCTGCAGCGCTCAGACCTGACAAATGTGCTACTATAATGCATATAGTTGGTGGTTTGCGGGTCGGGTTCGGGTCGTACTAATCACCCCAAACTACCCAAAACAACACAATAGTACCTAAAAGTTCCCAAAACAACACAGTGCAGACACCCGAAACAACCCAAAAGTACCCAAAACAACCACAAACAACCCAAAAGTACCCAAAACAACACATGCGCAACACATTGACGCATATTTTTGCGGGTGCGGATTGGTTTTCATAACGGGTCGGGTGGGTGCTGGTATTAAAAATCCCTGACCCGCTCATCATTACTGCACACCCACCAAACTCCTCCACCATCAGTAATCTAAAGATGGTGTGCAAAGTTAAAAAGAAAATCACCTCCTGCTGTCTATAAAATTTGCTTACAAACTAGAATTGTAAACTTTGAAAATGTATAAAATATACAGGCAAATAAGGTAATTGTTTTAAAACTTTCAGTCATGGTGGGAGTAATAAGAAAAATATTTTCAAGAAGTGTGATTTAAATTGGACTAATATTGAAGCAGTTAAAAATGGAAATGTACAGTACTGTTTACAGTAATACATTTTGATGCACTGCGAGCTCAGTTGCATCAAAAAAGCTTTGGATTGTTTTTAATGTAAACCATCTGAGGATGATACACAGCGATTTTGGAGTGATTTTGTTATACGGTCTCGGAGGAGTTGTTTCAAATAGTTCAAGTGTCAAAGTGTCAAGTCCAACCAAAAAACGGCTAAACTCAGATGTTTATTCAACAAAAAAATGTGTTTTCAAAATAATTTTGAGATTTTAAACACATCATGACATTAGTCTTGGAATTTTTATACATTTTTTTAAATGCAGATTGTGTAATGACAAATACTGGCAAATTTAATGTACAGTAGTGTTTACAGTAATACATTTTTATGTGCTGTGGGTTCATTTTTGGAGATATCAACAAGATATTTTGGACAATGTATGTTGAGAGTCTGAAGATGATATCCTGATTTGGATTTATGGTTTTGGACTTGGACACTCTGGGTAGACCACCAGTTTTTTTTTTAAACTAAGTGATGGACTTCATAATTTGTCATGGGTGCCAAAGTATGAAAGTTTCATCTCACTGCAATGGACGAGTCCTGAAAGTTTTAGACCTGTAGCTAGTGCTGGGCGATATGACCTAACACTGATATCACAATATGTTTGTGAAAGTATCATATAACTTGATAATTCCTGCAAAAAAATCTATGTAACATTGGATGATATATAAAACGAACTTGGCAAATTGATTTAAATTGTAAACGAGAAATTTTATTGCAAAAAATTATATTACCATCAGAATAAATATAACTCTGGCCTGCATACCTATTAGAAGAATCTTAAATAATCTTATTTTCTTTTATCACTATCTTATGTTACAACATGAAGACACCAGGGTGCAGCTATTATTAAATAAAAGGGTCATCAGTGGCTCTCTATACTCAGTCCAACTGCCAACGGATTTGATTAATCATACTGACAGATTTACAATAGATAGATATACAATATAAAATGATTAATCCATTCTAGTTAGAATACAATTCACAAGTATATACAGTACATATTCAATACCAATCCAGTATAATTATCATATTCCGAAATCACACACAACAATTCCATTCATACAAAATAGAGAGTTCGCTACTACAGTCACGTGACGTTGGCACTCGTTTCCTGGATAACGGAGACGCCTATGAACGGGACATACTTTTGTTGCTTTATAAAAGTAAAAGCTTTGATATATCGATTATTTGCATTTCAAATTGTTCATCCAAGTAATATTTTTCATATTGACCTGAACGATATATCGCCCAGCACTACCTGTAACACTAATGGCTTATTTTTAATGATTTGTTGAATACTTTGAACTAGGGCTGGGAGATTTTACGATTTAATCGATTAATTTGAATTATGAGTCAGCACGATGTGTAAAAAGTCTAAATCGAGATAATCACAATTTAAACAAGGTACAATTGACATAGCAACGTTGAATTAAAAAAAAAATTTGTAAGTCTATGAACGCCAACGGAACTAATTGCTTTATTAAAGAGAATACTCATCTGCTGCTATCAGGAGTCGGCCCTATGTAAAAAATAAGCAAAATTATCTGTTCTGTGCTTTTAGTGCCTCACGCTATCAAACACCCAATGTGCACGCCAACTCCCAACTAAATTGGGTCTAGCGTGCAACGCTAGTCTCGTTGATTCATGATGCATCATATAAAGTAATAAAATTGCAACATATAAGATGCATAAAATCAAAATTATGTATAGACAGGTCAGACGTTTTCTAGTTTTTTTATATTTTGTGATTAAACAGTCATATCTTCTGATTTGTTGTATCATAGTAAACTTGTATTATTAAAATGAATAGCTAAATTGTCAGTTTGTCAAAATATTTTTGTTTTTATTTCAGCGGGTTGTTACTTCCGGGTAGCCACCGGTGTCTTTAAGGAATCCAAAACATCCTACGACCCACTTTAACATTAGCATACTTTTTTATCACAAGAGCAATAATGGATATTTTGCGATAGATACCTGGGAAAACACATTGTCTTTGAATTGTATTTAATCGTTTACTTAAATTAGGGGTACAATATTGAAAACGTTTACTCTGAAAACGGCAAACGTGTCGAATGACTTACGTTTTTTTGGGATGCGGTCCCAACGTTCCAAATATTCTACAGCTCACTAGACAAACACCAGATGGGTCTGCTATTGCAATAGCTGGCATAGGTATCCGGTATCACATACTTTGTACAAGATCATCACCATGTCTTAAATACATTTTATAGAGTAGGCTAACTTCACAAGTACTAGCCAAATACCAGATTCAACCAATAAATATATACGCCCAATCTCAGTCAGATTATAATGTCATGATTGAAAGGAGAACGATAAAAAAAAGTTTTGTTGGTACTATAGGCTACATTTTTATTTGTGGAAACCATTCTTGGATTTATGGTTATTATGAAAATCCTTTAAAAGTTAAAATACAAACAATTTGATTAGGTTGACACTGTGTGAATTTTCATTGCTCAAGCTTCTCTCTAAGATCCTAGAGTAAGGTCCCTATTTCCTGATTCTTTTAGTCTCCTTATGCTTCAGTTTATTTTACATGATTCTGCTGGTTTTCTGTAAAGGCAGCTTCTCTTTACACTTTGTGATCTTTGATTGGAGATAACTGATCTTCACATTAGCCTAAGCCTTTCATGCTGCCAACAAAATATGTCTTTCTGTAATTGCTTAGTGTAGGCCAACAGCAGTCTCATCTGCATAGCTATCCAACTGAGGTTGATTGTAGCATCATCTTGACTCCTATCCTATCATATTGACTCCTATCCTTCACTTACTTCAACACTTACTGCCACCTCTGTGACAAGAAATATACCTCTGCTCGGTCCATTGTTCTCAACTTAACCTTCTAACATATTATCTGCCTAACTAATGCATCGCAGTGTTTATCATGCCACTGTCTTGATCTGCATATAACTGGAACACAAAGTTATGACAAATAATATCTAAAAGGCCTGTGGTAATCTGAAAAGCAGAGGGGAAATACGTCAGTTTTAACATGATTGTGTATTTGAATTTTGCATAGATAATTCACAAAACCTTAAAATAGAATTGCTTGGAAATAAATAGAGCAGGTCACAGGTGACAGACAGAAAATGGCTTTGACACATGCTGTTAACTTTAACAGATTTCATGGCATTTTATTTTTACTGTTGCATAGAATTAGTTTATTGTATTTTTTCATACGTTTTGAAATGAAACTGGTCAGGGCAATAGTAGGAGAATGGAGCATGTTTGCATGTTTGTTGATGGTGGGAGAAAACCGGAGTACCCGGAGGAAACCCACAGAAACACGTGGAGAACATGCAAACTCCACACAGAAAGGCCATTGGGTCAGGTGGAGTTTGAACCCAGGACCTTCTTGCTGTGAGGCACCAGTGCTAGCCACTGAGCCACCGTGCTGCTGAATGTTACCCCAGACATGTTTTTAGCTTATAGCAATTAAGTATGACAAACCTATTAAAAGTAGTATAAAATTCTATGCATGCCTTGTATGATTATCCACCACAACACAAATCTAACCTAAATTTAATTAGTCACAGTGAAGATATCGCTCTTACCGCTGCCCGGACAGAATGAAGTTGCTAACTTCAAAGCGTCAAATTCCGAACATGCTTTGAGGGGGAGGATCTCTAAAGTCTAGACAGCGATTGATTTGATATTTGGACCACTTCTCAATGAGGCATCCTTCTAAGTCCAGTTGAAAGCTCTCCTGCGACGGATATATTTAGGGGTATTAGCAACACAACTAAAATATTTGAAGCACATTTTAAGTAATTTATTATTGACCGATCAAAGCCGTCGCTCAGGGTCAAGTGCCCAGAGGGGTTGTCTTCAAAATTAGTCGAAATTTAACCATTAAATTCTATGGTAAGGGGCCTGCATTTTATCTTAAACACTAGGGGCGCACCACCTTTGAGTGCCCGAATATACCACTCAAATGCAGATTCTAACATTCCAGCGTCTACCACCGCGCAGTGGTGAGTTTTAAAATGACAAAATTATTTTATTAACGATAGACATATAGGAATATTTAAGTGTCACTGGTTTAAGAATGTGCTTAAACCAGTGTCAATTGATTTATTTTAAATAAAAACCAGATTTCTTTTACAAAACTGCTAAAGGAATTTTTCAAGTAATAACTGTAAATTAGCAAGACCTCTATAGATAGTTAACTTAGTAAGTGTTCATTAGTTTTACTTTTGAATGACTTAAAAGACTCAGACCTACTAAAACGTTATATTTGTGTCTATTCACACAGTTTCAAAACACTACACAGCACAATTTTCTACACCGCTGCGTGACTGTGTCTACGTTGTAGCTGTAACTGTTGTCCTCTTTAAGCCTGGTTTCTACTTCTGTGTGATCGCGTTAGCGAATGTAAACGTTCATTTGGCGCTCACGTTCGGACAGTAGTTTGCCTACATACTTCAACGTCAGTTTAATGGGCCCACTAGGTGGCAGTGTCGAATTCAGTAATCCAGAATGTACAGAAAACCGTAGAAGAAGCACAGACACGGAAACTGAAACTCCCGTTCGTGTCCCGCGAAAGTAGAAACAAAGAGACCGAAGGTTGCTCACTGCTTTTCATATTTTCTTATATCAAAACAAATCAAGTTAATTAATTGAAAACGTTTAAAACAAGCAGAGCTGACCAAAGTGCTGTACAATATGTTCATGTACAGTTTATCAAACAATACAGAAAACATGTAACACAGCCTATATACATAGGCTATACTATGTACAAGCTAAGTGCATAGAAAACCACTAATATGATTAGAGGGCTATTGAAAATCAGCCTATCTGCTCCAGTTCATGTGTCATCTACGTTTTAATTTGTTTGGATAGGGCCAAAATATTACCGAATATCTACTTGCTTCATACCCTGCTCAACCAATCAGCGATTGTTTCACGCACTGAGAAGACGCTTCGCCGATGGGCTGTTAGGATTTGGGTGAATCCCCATCAACACGTCGGCAGGCCTCGGTGAGCTACGCTTTCCCAGAAACCCCTGCTCTTCGAAGCTATGCAGAGCTGTTTACGTGCTGCGTCGCAGAAGTATAAACCAGGCTTTAGTATTAGGCTTACTTACGTACAACTGTCGCTGCACGAGCGAATAAGCGTTTGTTGTCGCATAACAACAAATAAATATGCAGTTAAAGGAGTAGGTCACAATTATTGTTTTATATTTTACCTTATTTCAATGTCTTGCAAACATTTCCCAACATGTCCAGATAGTTTTACATCCATTTTATGTCAAAGATTTTGGAGTAATTACATTTTCCCATTTAGCTGCAATGCTAACATTTTGACTAGAAACCCATGATTGATAGCTTAGCAGCATGGCCGTAATTTATGATAGGGACTGTAGGACATATGTTCTTACCACTTTTCTGATCACCTAAAATTGTCCCTATCACTTTTTTTGATAATATTGAATGTGCGTTTTAAATAAAACATAATTTTAATCGGCTCTACAAAAGGGTTAAATTCCTCATGTCCCAACTGGATGAGAAAGAGTTTCTTGATGTTTTGCATCAGCGATGTGATAGCTGGAGTGAGTTTTGGATGGTAACGCAGGAAAGAGAGAGAGCTGGAGCATGCTGTCTGTCGCAGCCGCAGGTGCATTGTCTTCAGTGATCTAATGCGTTATTGTACCCGTATCAAATTAAACACGTAACATTGATTGTTCAGTAATATGAAATTCGCAGTCAGCTGTTCTGGATATACAGACCAGGAATTGTTTTTTGTCTTGCTAACTTTAGCGCTGTACCACCAATAGTTAAATCTAGCCTACTTAGCTAACATTAACAGATGCGTAGTTAGCTAGCAAACTAAATGTGTATTGTGTGCTGTAGGGTGATTTGTGTTATTTGTTACTTATGACTTGGGTAACAAACGTTCTTGTTCTTCTCGTGTTGGCATTATACCTGTTGGCAAAATCCCATCTGTGTGGCTACAGCATAGGGTTACTCTAGCCTTGTTAACATTACAATTAATTACTTTCTGGAGACTGATTGAAACTCCTGCAATATTTCATCTTAATTCAGCAGTCTGGATTAGCATCATGGACGTCGGGAATAATAAGGGAGACATGAGGTCTTATTTCTTAATAGTAGCGGTAAAAGTATGTAGGCTAGTAAAGGGCTGAGTTATCTCACTTGTTATATCTATCAGCAACTATTGTATTGCCAATCAGAAGTTACCTTCGTGTTCATAACTTGTGTAGCAAATTCGGAGTTAATGAATTTTCATAGCGAGAAAGCGAGAGCGAGCTAGAGTTTAAAGATCGCATACATCCTTCTGATTTGAGCATTGCTTTAAACCAGTTTCTCCCATTGCTTATTTCAAGTGCATTAACAGAGTGGCCTTTTTTTACGTTAAGGTGCATCATTTAGTTGTTGTCAACACAGGTATCAGAGACCTTTGAGCTTTAATGTTATGTCATTGAGTACATCCTAATGATGTAATTGTTAAAAAAAAGATTTATCACATGTGCAAGACCAAGACCAAAACTAGACAAATATGGTTGTCAGTGACAGTGTATTACAAAGTGGTTGTCCATACTGAGTAGCCTATATTGTGTAGAATTTCAGGAAATGTGATGAACATTTTTTAAATGTTCTGGGGTAGGCCAAATGTATGTCCCCACCACTTTCCAAATCAAACCTTTCAGTGCACACATAGACAAGTTAATGCAATAGTTCACCCATTTCCCAAAAAGATATACAGTATGTTGTTCTTTAGGCTAAATGAACTAAGTATTTTGAACCAGTTAGGGTCTTAGGATCAGTGTAAGTGAAATTAACGTATTTTTCCAACTACAGGCATTGAAACGATTAATTCATTGTAAACCACAATACCCACAGTTCACTGCGCAACCCTTTCATTCTCACCTCCCCAGCACCAGGGCGTGGCAGTCAAAGCTATGTGGCTATGAGCATTAATTATTCATGAATGCTGCTCTCTTGAGTTTCGAACTTAACTATAACAGTGTTGTGTAACAGACATTTACAACTCCTCTTGTGAGTCTTGGTCTTGCACCTCAGGAAAGCCAGTGAAGTTAGCAGATGGGTAAGCATCTCCTATTCTACTGACGACACATGCTGGTAGGGGGATACGATTCGAGTATCTCCGCGTAACATCCTTTCCAGAAACAAACAATATGCAACCAAACTACAAATAGGGTTATGGTAGCTACCCGAGATTGAGTTGAATCAAATCATTTGTTATTTTTGCTAAATTTGGAAAAACTGAAATTTTCAAGCTTTTTTATTTTTGTTCAGCTTTCCAGTTATCTTTTTAAAACACAATTTTGGTAATTTTGTGAAGGCATGCCATTGTTAGCTTTTATTTTCTATTAAATTTAGTCCAATGAAGATGATCCTTCTACATTAATAACGTATGACTCAAATACATAATAACGATGTGATTTCTTCTTTCACAGAGAAGCACGGATTGTCCTTTCTTGAGACGTCAGCACTAGACTCTTCTAATGTGGAGCTGGCCTTCCAGACAATTCTCACAGGTGAGGGATGTTCTAAATTTGTTATTCTAGACAAATAAAAAATAAACTAGAAAATGTATTTCCTGAGCAAATGTGATGCGTTGCAGTTATTAGACTGACCACCTAAACGCGCACAAGTGTACTGCAGTCCAGACCCTATTTGTTAACAGGGGGTGCTTACTGCTGCAGTGGCGCTGGAACTGGGGAGGCCATGGGATCTTTGCCCCCCCCCCCTGCTGTTGTTTTCTTTTGTGTGGGATGAGGGGGTGCTTTTTGCACGGCCTTCTCGTTGTCACTGTATTCCGCTGACGTGCAAATACAGCTTGTGTTATGATTTGCGTTTCGCTTAAAGCAATCTGGCACTCTTTCTCAATCTTTTTTTTTTAGCACTCCATGCTGTTTTGGTACTCCATTCCATGCTGTTTGCTTGTTGCATTGCAGGCTGGTAACCTTTTGGGCCAAGGTTTATGAGTTCGCTATATAGGCTAGGCCTACATAATTATCTGCTCACACATGTGAAGAGCGACTAGCATATTACGTTACGAGTGAGTGCTTAATACCGATTTGTACGCAGTTCATGAGTTACGTTGGTAACTGGTCCTCCCGACACTGGTCCTCCCGATCTGATTACCTTTCACAACATAGCATGTTCATAAAAAATATTATAACAAACAATGCAAAGGTGAATTTTCTGTTGAATAGCTTACACATTTTCTGAGGAGACCAACACCAATAATTAACCAAAATCAGAATAGATATACGCATTACGAGCCTGCTTTAGGTGTGCAGGACACAACCCCAGATTATCCGATAAACACCCCTTCTTGCACACCCCATTCTTGTAGTCGTTATGGCGCCGCTGCTAGATTGGCAGTGCTGCTTCATCATAATTTAATGGCGAACATATACGATGACGAAGTAGCTTACTAACGTTTAGTTTTATTTTTATTTTTGTTCTCTAAGCTCTATATGTTTGCACATGTATTAAATTATTTAATAAGAATTAAAATCACTCAGACTATCCACAATGACAGTAGAGCTTAAACGAAGTGGATCGAGGGTCAGCCAAACGGCGCTGTTTAAAACTCTTCCTTTAATAGCTTGGGCATTATAACTTTATTGCATTATTTTCTTCTTTCACGTACATTTCAACACACTATTAATTTCCAGAATCCTATTGTGATATAAACTAGTTTATGGGAAATGGGTGATATTATGAAGGCACAGATTATGCGGAATGGACCATCTAATTTATTAGAATGCATTCTATGACAATGTAATGCAATATCTTCTATTCATCCTAACAGCTAACTGTATTTCCGAAACAAGATCTAGATCCATAACTAGATCCACCATCGTTATTTCTCCAACACTTCAATAGGGCTACTGTAAACACGTATTATATAACTTGTTCCAGATAAGTTTCTAACAAGACTGAACAATGAGCGCTACAACTATACAGATGGAACATGTAGGCCTACTGCACTTTCTATTTATTTCAATGCATGGGTGCAAAACACAGATTAAAAATAATAAGAAAATAACAGGTGAACCGATCACTTAGCTACATGCACGCACACTGTCTGTTGTCTTGATAAACTTGCAAGCTGACATGGCTTAGTGTATGACGTTCCATAATGCCAAAATTATATCTAGTGTTTCGTTGCCTTTGTATAATGCCTTTGTCGTCTTTTACGAATTGTTAGTTCACTACACAGTGTTGACAGTCAATGCGGCATGCCTTGTGGTTTGCATTGACTATTGTAAGCAGTTATTATTTCAAAAACACTTACTTTTTGATTTGCTACATTCCTAGTGAACAAGAAGCACCATGCAATTGTTGTTCATTACAGCAGGAGAGGGGAAGCGTCTATCTATGGCTAGGTGCTAATGCTAACTAGAAACTAACTAACTCAAAATTGAATAATTAGCAATACGGTGATGCCTTCACATATATACTCACACTCAAAACCCTCTCCCCATTCATTTCAATGGGGCCAAAAACAGATAAAAATAATAATAAAAAACATAACATGTGACCCGATCACTTAGCTGTATGTAAGCGCAATAGACTGCAATACCCAAGACATGTGGGCACTGGAATGGAATCGATTGTGCCAAAATTGTGGGCGTAGTTAAGGCGCCAAGAACAGGCCTAATAATAATAATAGTAACTAGAAAATGCATTTCCCTGAGCAAATGCGATATAATTGCGTTTCCACCATCAGCAACCAGGCAGTGCGGGTGGCCAGCCCTCTAAAATAACCGCTGCAGCACTACTATGTCCTCATGTGTTGGTGGACAGCGCTGAACTGAACACAAGTGTAAACGCCCACTTGGGGCCAGTGGCAACATCTGACTTCTTCCATTCATATAAATATTGTGAACTATATGTCATATGTAGTCAAATTTAAATTGTATGGGTAATTAGAAGACAGCTATAAGTTTAATATGTACAAGTTTGGCTGGTCTATACGTCAATTAGTCTGTAAGTAACAGAGAAATGCAAAAAGTGTTGTAACCATTCCCAGTCTCCCCTACCTTAGCTCAACCTTCCTTTTAAGGCATCTGCCGATCGAATCGCAAGTGGACAGCGTTCCAGACATAAAATCAGCAGTAGTCTATTGTTTTAAGTGTTCATACTTGTTCAATACTGATTATTTTACCATTGAAATACATTTTAAATAATCTTAATGAAACTGTGCTGCCACCTGTTTAAATAGCCTAAGTTTATCAGCCAGTCTGTTCTGTTCATTCTGACACTGCTTTGTATTGCTGGACTTGGTCGTTTCAATTGCACTACGGTAACAAATAAAGGAGTTCGTTTTGCAGCAAGCAATTATAGATAGAAAGATTGGATAGATTCAGAACTGCGCGTGGCCAAAAGTCGACCTAATAATAAGTAGAAGAAGAATATGACTTTGCAATTTCAGTATGTGAGCGTCATCACTGATGCATCATTATATAATTATGGTTTGGCATGTAGATAACTGCAAAGTTTGACGAATATGGCCTACAGATGTTTACGGGAAAGACAGCTTTTACTTTAATACACTAATTTCCCCTTTCGCATGAAATCTCCGCCCACTGTTTGTTTGTTCATTTTTGTATTTTGTAGAGCTAATTGACAAACTGAGCAGACTCAGCTGCGCCACTTTAGTGATACCAAGTTAAATCACACCATTGAAAAAGGAAAACTAACAACTCAAGATCCTTATGTAGCTGTTTTTTTTGCATCTGGTTTTTCGTTTAAATTAGCATTGTTAGATACTGGTAGTTTTGTAAAAAGGTATCTAGACATGGTTGCTTTGAGGTTAATACTAGAAAATCATTAAAACAAATACAAATGCATAGCAGGATAGGGGAACACTGTTAGGAAACGCTACGCTAGCTGGCTTATTCAGAATACTGACTCTTCTTATAGATCTTAATTCATGAAAACAAACAAAACAGAACAGGTGAACTGGCCTAAGTTTACCTTAAACAAACTAAATTAGCTGTATTGTGTAATATGTATATTTATAGGTTTATAGCCTTTACGTGTCATTTCTTAGCCCCGGCCTTACTAGCCCTGTTTACATAACAAGCACATTTCAATTAATTGAGAGTAGGCCACTTACTGCTATAGCGTACTTGTAGTAAATCCAATCCCATTGAGAGTAATCCGTTTACAATTCCTGCTGTTATTAATAAGTACAACGCCTGTGGTAAATGAAGTGAAGTCTCGTTGCCAGTACTAGTATGATGTGCGCGTCTTATTTTTCCCACGGCACGGATCATACCAAGAGTCGGTACAAACGTAACAACATGCAAATACATAACATCAACGCTAGATGGCGGCATGTGACCGTGAAATCTCTCCCCTATTCAAAACCATCTCCCTTTTCATTTCAATGGGGCCCAAAACCGATTAAAAATAATAATAAAAAAATAACACGTGACCCGATCACTTAGCTGTATGTAAGCGCAATGGACTGCAATACCCAAAACATGTGGGCACTGGAAAGGAATCGATTGGGTCAAAACTGCGGGCGTTGATAAGGCGGCAAAAACAGGCCTAATAATAATAATAATATGACTTTCCGTCATGACGCAATCACGTAATAATAATATGACCGGGAACAGTATGAAATTGCATGACGCTATCACATATTATTATTATTATTATTATTATTATTATTATTATTATTATTATTATTATTATTATTAATAATAATAATAATAATATGACTTTCCGAAAACAATATGTGATTGCGTGATACAATCACATAATAATAATATGACTTTCACTGATGCTTCACATCACAAATTCAATTCTGTTCAAAGTACCCACAAGTCTGACTCATCTAACTACAAAGGCAGAGTACTGTGTGTTTGTTTGTATGTATGTATATCTGTATGTAACTTAATTTTAGCAATGCCCGGGCACTGTATGAAGTTGTAATTAGGCAGGTGTAGGAATGTTAATGATTAATAATGATTAATTGATGATCTATTAATCTTCATTAAGAATTTAATCGATCAAGAATTGAACAGTTGGTCTCGTCTTTTGGTTGAAATTGACCGCGTGTGTTGTATTCTTGTCCCATATGTGTTCTGTGTGTGCCTATAAGAAGCATTTGTTTATGAGTGACGTCATCACGTCGCTGCTAGGAGATGTTAGTTACTTGTTGCTAGAGCCGAAGACGATCTCTGCCTAAATTTACATTGTGTTAATTAGACTTACACATGCCTTTCAATTTTTACCTACCTCCAGTGACTCAATAAACAAATGTTACGACCCTTTTCGGTGGAAGGTCTGTCTAGGGACAGGAAGGGTTGAACACAGCCCAGAGATTGCGGAGTGGGGGTGATTGTGGACACACAGAGACCAACAAGAATATAAAAGTAAATAAGTAATTAGTAGCCGAACAGGGCAAACAGGATACCACGGCTATACGAACGGTGTCAAATCAAAGAAACAAACAAAAGAGCTAAACTGCCTAACGCACACTTGCTATCAAAAACTACACAGGGTGGCACCGCTCCTAAACTTATGATTTTAAACAGAGAATACACTAAGTGATGCATAAATGTAAACCCACGGGTCTCTAAACTAGCCGAGCTCCGGGAGAAAAGTAAACACAGTACAGCGTACTGGCAAAACAGGGTTGAAATTAACAAAGCACAGTAGGGAGTACTGGCTAAACAGGGGAAACTGTAAGGAACAAAATAAACGCTGTATCAAATACAGGATCCAAACGGGGATAGGAAAACCAAACAAAAAGGCTGTATAACAATATTATTATTATCATCATCATCATCATCGTCATCCGCTTTGTCCGGGGTCGGGTCGCGGAGGTAGCAGTTCAAGCAGGGCATCCCAAGCTTCCCTTTCCCGGGCCACATTAACCAGCTCTGACTGGGGGATTCCAAGGCGTTCCCAGGCCAGTGTGGAGATATAATCCCTCCACCTGGTCCTAGGTCTGCCCCGCGGCCTCCGCCCAGCTGGACGTGCCTGGAACACCTCCCTAGGGAGGCGGCCAGGTGGCATCCTTACTAGATGCCCGAACCACCTCAACTGGCTCCTTTCTACGCAAAGAAGCAGCGGCTCTACTCCGAGTCCCTCACGAATGGCTGAACTTCTCACCCCATCCCTAAGGGAGATGCCAGCCACCCTCCGGAGGAAACTCATTTCCGCCGCTTGTATCCGCGATCTCGTTCTTTCGGTCATGACCCACCCTTCATGACCATAGGTGAGAGTAGGAACGAAGATAGACCGGTAGATTGAGAGCTTTGCCTTCTGGCTCAGCTCTCTCTTCGTCACAACGGTGCGATAGAGCGACTGCAACACCGCACCCGCTGCTCCAATTCTCCGGCCCATCTCTCGTTCCATTTTACCCTCACTCGAGAACAAGACCCCAAGATACTTGAACTCCTTCACTTGGGGTAAAGACTCATTCCCTACCTGGAGTTATTAATAATTATTATAATTAATAATAATAATTAATAATAATAATTAATAATAATAATAATAATAATAATAATAATAATAATAATACAGGAAAGGATTAAAGGGGAAACTAACAAACTGGTATCGAAGTATAGCGACACGGTAACTAACCAGCAACATATGACGTACAGGGATAAACCTCCTAATTAACACAAAATACACAGAACAAGGATAAACCTTAACGAATTGAGAGCGAGACCGAACTAACACTAACAAACAATTGCTTGAATCTCTCGCTCTCCCGAGACTGCTGGCGGGAAGGGTATTGAAGGAGACCGATAGTTTCCTGTTTGGTCCGTCAACGGCTGCCTGGTGGTGTGTGATGTGGGGGAGGGAACCAACGGAAGCTGATGGGGAATCTGAATGAATGGTGAATAGAAAAGGCGAACACAGAAGGGAAGACAAAACAACCATATACACATTCACAATACATACAATACGGACACCAAATATGGGTGGACGTAACAGCGAAGTTGAACAGTCCTCCTTTTTCAGTGTGGTTATTGGATGAGTTATCTGTCTGCCAACTTATGCAGGGCACATAAGGGTGACAATTAAATTATTGAAGTGTATGCGTGATGTTAACTTTAAACTGCAGAGGGTGAGCTGTGAAATTATGAAATGAGCAAAGTCCAGTGTGGGAAAATTTCACGCGCTAAAATTATAAAACAAGTGCATTGCCATCACAGTGATGCAGTTCTGACTAACTTCGCTTGACGTTAATACCGGGCAGGTTTATCAGTATGGGTCATTTCACAGCTAGCCTTATTGTTAGGGGTGAGTCGTGCACAGCTTAACTCCTGATCTGATGTCTATGGATTTGCGGGTTGAGGATCTTTTTTCATTAAAAAAATCGCTTAATAATGTTTTCAATTGTAAGGGTGACATTTGCAACAATTTTTGCAAATGTTTAAATAAAGCTTTGCGGGGAAAATCATGCGTGAAGTCATGCTGCATATTGAACTTTTTTGTTAACAATCGGTTATTGTTCATTAACGTGAGCAACTGATCGATCATGGAAATTCTTGAACATTTTGCAACCCTAGGCAAGAGTATTGCTCGGGACCCACAAACTCGACTGTGAAGTTGTTTGGACGACAGCCTAACAAAGTTGTTAGTTGCAAAGGGCCTTCAAAGTTTTTTTCACAAAGGGTGTAACCTTGCGCTGAGGCACTACGTTTATTGCTGTATGTTTTGTCTTCAACCAATCAAAATAACACAGTATCTAATGTGTTCTTGGGTGTGCCTTAGGTAACAAACAAAGTTGTGTGGCATTCAAAGTTCATGGGGCTGCACCAGGTAGTCTACCTGTATGAATACGTCATACGAGAGTCAGACGGTCTCACCATATGTGCTGTGGGACATCCAAGCCTAAACTAGGCTAATGACTACAAGCATCAAAATCCACAATGTCACCGCATGGCAATAAACTGTGCATTTTATACAACTTTTAAATATGTAACACCTTGACAGTCCTCTGCCACACCCAGCCTCCGCGTTCCAAAATAAATGTGGAATCTGTGCTAGGTTTGTTAGTATCAATAAGTTGGCTAGATTTGTAATTAACTTTTTGTTAGCTACTTGCTAACTAGTTTATTATTATGAAGTTTTTTTTCTAGGTTTATTTGCTAATATTTTTTCATTACTTGGCAGTATGATATGCGTGTGCGCATATCCGTGTTCTTCTAACACCTCGTGATTGCACCAAATCCCCACCATCGACAAGGTGGACCTCCAAAGCCGTCTGACTCCATTACACCACCGTAGTGGAGTGTATTATTAAAATAGGTACATCCTCTGACCCCGCCATCTAACTATTACGATATCTTGCATGATTTCAGCGTCCTATAAAAATTGTAAAGTAGTCGTTGATTAGGTCTACTGGGGACATTATTATGGATCCCACTGCTTTTCTTAGAAAGACCCGCCCCTCAAGCGCTAGAATTGGCCAGGTGCCCATGCTCGTGTATGTTGATGGTTAGTCACTGAAGTCACTGTGCTTTTCATAGGTTGGCTTAAGTTTAACAGTAAGGTTAGGAATAAGATTGGGGATAGGCAAAAAAATTGTTTGTTTTGTTGTTTCTAAGAACAAAACAATTCTGTCTAGCATATCGCCCTTTTGTTGCTATTTGGAATGGATGATGTAATTAACATCGTTGGAATAGGTAGCGATGCTTACAAACCTATTGCATTTAAGTAACATGGAGTCCCTCTCAGGTTCCTCTTAGGGATGCACCAGTATGAATATTTGGGACCGATACGGATAACAGATATTGCAAATAAACTTCAGGCCGATACCGATGAGTGGCCGATAGTGGTTAACCAATAGGGTAAATAATACTTTTTTAGAAAACATTGTAAAACTTTTCTGAACATTGTTCCATAACAGAGAATAAAAGTCTAATGAGGCTGCTCTGTTCAACATTAAATAGGACAAAAATACAACAACTGGAACTTGGCCAATGTTGTTGATTGCTTTTACCATGTTCTTTGCGTTGTCCTAACCAGTTGAATGCACACACAAAACATTTCTCACTGCTCTATGCTCAACAATGGACACCCTGATGAGACATCATATTAGATCTTTCCTCCTTTGGCTGATACTCTCATATGGCATATATTTTGGGTAGCCAAAGTATCCCCATAGAGCGGATTTAAGCTTTTTTTTTTTTTGTCACCGGTTCTGTTTGTGATTTTCATGGATAGAATCTCAAGGCGTAGCCGAGGGGAGGAGTGTGTCCAGTTTGGGGACCTCAGAATTTCTTCTCTGCTCTTCGCAGATGATGTGGTTCTGTTGGCTTCTTCAGACTGTGACCTTCAGCATGCACTGGAGCGTTTTGCAGCTGAGTGTGAAGCGGTCGGGATGAGAGTCAGTACCTCCAAGTCTGAGGCCATGGTTCTCTGCCGGAAAACGGTGGAGTGCTCTCTCTGGGTTGGGAGTGAGTTGCTGCCCCAAGCGAGGGAGTTCAAGTATCTCGGGTTCTTGTTCACGAATGAGGGAAACATTGAGCGTGAGATTGACAGGCGGATTGGTGCAGCATCAGCAGTAATGCGAGCATTGTACCCGACCGTCGTGGTGAAGGAGCGGAGCCGAAAGGTGAAACTCGCGATTTACCAGTCGGTCTACGTCCCAACCCTCACCTATGGTCGTGAGCTTTGGGTAGTGACCGAAAGAATAAGGTTGCGAGTACAAGCGGCTGAAATGTGTTTCCTCCGTAGGGTTGCTGGGCTCAGCCTTAGGGATAGGGTAAAGAGCTCGGTCATCCGGAGGGAGCTCGGAGTAGAGCCGCTGCTCCTTCGCGTCGAAAAGAGCCAGATGAGGTGGTACGGGCATCTGATTAGGATGCCTCCTGGGCACTTCCCGTTGGAGGTTTTCCGGGCACGCCCTACTGGTAGGAGACCCCGGGGTAGACCCAGAACACGCTGGAGAGATTATATATCTCGTCTGGCCTGGGAACGGCTCGGGATCCTCCAGGGGGAGCTGAAAAGCGTTGCTGGGGATAGGGACGTCTGGACTACCCTGCTGAGCCTGCTGCCACCACGACCCGGCCCCGGATAAGGCTACTAGCTAAACCATATTCAGGAGATGGCAAGTTTGTTAGATCAGCTGATACAAAACCGGCAATTTGTGCCATGACGGTTGTCAATGAACCTCTCTCTTTATCTCGCTTTGGGTGAAACAGTAACAACTCGCTCAATATTTATTCTGTAGGAGAGATCAGTATGTTTGTAAACAAAAGTACAGTGGCCCTGAGAGGCTAACGCACTGCAACTTCAGAAAACACATGCAAATAGACAAAACACAAGCAAATTAAGAAAACATCCACAATCATTTGACAACACATGCGCAGCATTTAGAAAACGCGCCGCAAATTCAGACAACACAACATATTACAGAAACGCGCTGCAAATACAGACAACACATCACAAAAATGTCCGTTGGAAACAATGGATTCAATGGGTGAAGCGGGAGGCTGACCCTGGACAAAACTGTAACGCTACTGGCTGAACTACACGGTGTCAAGATTTGCTGTGTGATGTTTCTTCCAATGCAGCTGCTTGTTGCATAAATTACACTTTTTATTGTAAGCCAATAAGATTAGTCGATATTGAGTTATCGAAGCACATATATGACGTGCCTGCTGGTCCCAGAAGAATTTGCGAAAAATACTGGTGATTTTGGAACCCACAGAAAATAAATTCTTTATTATATTTCTGCTCCTGTTTTTGGCAAGTAATCATTTGTAATCAACATCTAAGTGATTACTGTTTTGAATAAGACATATTTTAGAATATCACTTTAATTAGAAATATTTTTTCTTTTGAAATCAAAATATGAGTTTTGGTATGCTAGCAAACAGACCACATGCTTAATCAATACAGTTGCTGCATAGCATGGTTCATTGCAATGACATAAAGCATGAAAAAAGGAATATTTAAAAGAATAAAGGAATATAAGGAGATGACATAAAGCATGAAAAAAGGAATATTTAAAGAAATAAAGGAATATAAGGATATTCGCCCCCAGATGCTGGCTCTGGACATTGTCGGGCTGTCTTGGTTGACATACCTCTTCAGTGTCACTTGGAGATAAGGGGCAGTACCTATGGAATGGCAGACCGGGTTGGTGGTTCCCATTTTTAAAAAGGGGGACCGGAGGGTGTGCTCCAATTTTTGGGGTGTCACACTTCTCAGTTCTCAGGCTGTTGCAAGGGTCATGGGAGTTTGCCAGTCTACATGTGTTTTCTGGACATGGAGAAGGCCTACAACTGTGTCCCCCGGAGAGTCCTGTGGGGGGTACTGCGGGAGTATGGGGTACCGGGCCCGTTGCTACGAGCAGTCCGGTCCTTATTTAACCGGAGTGAGAGCTGTATCCGTATTCTCGGCACAAAGGCAAACACGTTTTCAGTGGGTGTTGGACTGTGCCAGGGCTGCCCCTTGTCACCGGTTCTGTTTGTGATTTTCCTGGATAGAATCTCAAGGCGTAACCAGGAGGAGGAGTGTGTCCAGTTTGGGGACCTCAGAATTGCTTCTCTGCTCTTTGCAGATGATGTGGTTCTGTCGGCTTCTTCAGACCGTGACCTTCAGCATGCAGCAGTTTGCAGCCGAGTGGGAAGTGGTTGGAATGAGAGTCAGCACCTCCAAGTCTGAGGCCATGGTTCTCTGCTGGAAAACGGTGGAGTGTTCTCTCCGGGTTGGGAGTGAGTTGCTGCCCCAAGTGAGGGAGTTCAAGTATCTCAGGGTCTTGTTCAAGAGTGAGGGAAAAATGGAGCGTGAGATTGACAGGCGGATTGGTGCAGCGTCAGCAGTAATATGGGCGCTGTACCGGACCGTCGTGGTGAAGAAGGAACTGAGCCAAAAGGCAGCCAGTCAGTCTACGTTCCAATCCTCACCTATGGTCATGAGCTTTAGGTAGTGACCGAAAGAATGAGGTCATGAATACAAGCGGCCGAAATGAGTTTCCTCCGTAGGGTGGCTGGGCTCAACCTTAGAGATAGTGTGAGGAGCTCGATTATCCGGAGCAACTCTGAGTAGAGCCGCTACTCCTTCGCGTCAAAAGGAGCCAGATAAGGTGGTTCGGGCATCTGATTAGGATGCCTCCTGGGCGCCTGCCTTTGAAGGTTTTCCGGGCACACCCTACTGGTAGGAGACCCCGGGGTAGACCCAGAACACGCTGGAGAGATTATATATATCGTCTGGCCTGGGAACGCCTCGGGATCCCCCAGGAAGAGATTTTTTTTTTTTAACAGATACGTCGTCGGCCCGATGCAAGTCCATCGTTTTACCTTGTGTCAGGTAGGCAGCATCGCAACATTAGGTCTGATCACGTATCTGTTCACTTTTGATGGAGCCATGCTAGCATTGACCAATGGCTTACAGCCATTGTTGCTCAGCCAGGCTACACTTACCTACCTACTTACCTAAATAATTCATTATTGGACGTACAAACATAGGATTGATATTGATCCTATTGTCATACTAGGGGTAAGTAGGAACATATCTTACTTCCCATGAAGTTGAACCAAGCCAGGCATTTTCTGACCAAAAGTTCCCGGTACTTTTAGTCCCATGAACTACTTTTTGAGGAACTAAAGGTTCCTGCAGTCCTGTGTTATCTGCTTTTTGACCTCTGAAAATTTCCCCAGATAATAGGCAAATTAGTCCGCTGACACTACGCCATACAAACGGACATCGTTACTTGTGCAATACTGCAACAGTAGTAAACATCTACCATGAGGTCTGCTTTGTTGAGTTTGGATATTATTGTATGACTTTATGATGGATAGACAGCGAGTAGCGTAGGCTAGAGAAGACTAAGGGGCTGTGTCCACTGAACACGCTAAAACGCGAGGCGCTGCACCTTTTTTAAAAATTTGCGCTTTCAACGCGCTTCACCGTCACCGACGCTTTTTTTGTTGCTATGCAACCGTCATAGCGTCTATGGTGGTTAGTCTCGCAGCATGCTAGCTACTAATGTTACAGACTTTTGTCTTTTCCATAATGCTAATGGGGTGGTTAGTTATTATAATGAACAATTATAGAAACCAAATCCTTATCATAGTTAGTTTGACAACTGTAGCCTACTTATTCTATGGCCGACCCAACTGTAGTACACCAACAGCGTAGTCACTACACTGTGTCACTGTCACTAGACCAGGGTCACCACTTTAGGCCTAACAAAGAGCAACATTCTTTGAATGTACATAACTTATCGTTTATTTGAACATGTTACAAATATATAAAACAACGGGTTCAATATAAAGCACCATTTTAATGTACGATCGTACACCTTTTGGAAATCTGAGATCTGAATTAGCTTTTCTTCAATGGTGGCGTTTGTTTATGCATTTTTATTTTTAGTCCTGTCTTTAATCAATTTTGATTGGCTGGCTGTCAAAAAGTAACATTGACGAGCGCCACGCTTTGGCAAAAGTTGAACTACTGTATTTTCAACTTTAGCGCTCCGCCTATAATGGAAAAACGCTGCTCAAAAAGACGCGAGGCTTTGAAAAAGCAGCACACCAGGCGCGTCTTCACATTAGTAATGAATGGGGAAGAGGCGCAGGAAGTTGAAAAAATGCGTTCAGTGGACACGGCCCCTAAGCCTTCCCTAATGTAATTACCTAAAATAAAAAAATGTATAAAGAAAATAATGATCTTTAACAGCATGACTGGTTGCGTTTGCAATATAAACATCAAAAACAGTATCGGTTAACGTAACCGCAAGGCTTGCGTTCAATGTGTGGGATTGTTAAAACTAAATTTCAAACCACCCGCCACAGCCTTACTGCTGTGCGTTGTTTGCAATTAGTGATTAGAATTGCATTATATGAACATAATTATGTTCTCCTCTGTAGGCTACGATAGTTTGTCAATATTAGCCACCCCAATCCTCAGCCTCACTCGCTGCCTATCGACTACACATTATGTTTGCCTTTTTTGATTGTGAATAAAAAACATCAATTTATATCTAGTATTATTATGTTGTGTTTTCCATGTTGTCGATTTGATTGTGTGTTTACGGTCGCACTTTTAAAAATAGTGGTTGAAATATTGGTAGAAATGTACTGCTAATACTTGAACAATGAGAAATGTTCAGCGCTGCAAGCCCCACCCTGAAGGTTCCTGTACTTTGGAAAGTACTACCTCCCGAGCAGGTACCTTTTAGTTCCTGCTATTTAGTCCCCAGATGGGTTATCTGCCAACTTATGCTTTGCCTAAATGTTCAGCGCTGCAAGCCCCACCCTGAAGGTTCCTGTACTTTGGAAAGTGCTACCTCCCGAGCAGGTACCTTTTAGTTCCTGCAATTTAGTCCCCAGATGAGTTATCTGCCAACTTACGCAGGGTGCATAAGGGTGACAATTAAATTATGGAGGCATATGCGAGATGTTAACTTAAAATCGAAGAGGGTGAGCTGTTCGACTATAAAACAAGTTGAACTCCAGTGTGGGAACACAAAAACGATAAAACAACTATATTGGCACCACAGTGATGCTGTTCCGAGTTCTGACTAACTTCGCTTGACGTTAATACCGGTGTTGTGTTGAAATTTAACCGGCTGCCGAAATTCGATTTGAGCACACATTCAATCATACAAATGTATGAAACAACTGTTGAAATATTGAAGCCTTGCTTACACTTGCTTGAAACACACCATGAGCAATTGCAGCAAGACTTTCTGTGATATTAGTTATTATCTACCTGTTTAATGCAACTGTGGCCTATTAGAAAAATAATTGCAAGTATTATTCATCTGTGAGGTTTGGGTTTATTGATAGAAACCATTGGAAAGGTTTACAATTTTGATTTAGCACCCCCGACCGTGCACCATATTTGGCTGCTATACACTGTTGAGGCTACCGGAGATAAGGCATTATGCTGTTACAAGCTGCTGTTGAATTACGTGATGTTTTGACCTTGTGCAAGCACAATACATAGTTTGAGTGCATGTTGGTTCAACTTAAATAAAGTAAGTCAACCTGCAGTAACATTGTTACAATGTGTTGAGGATATACATGCATTGGGTTAACAACAGTCTTTCACGTATAATGTACTTATATCATCATTTAATTGTGTGAAATTTTTGTAACAAATCTTTTTTTTGTTTTGTTTAGATGAACTTAACATTTTTGCTTTTAACTAACCTAGTTAAATTACGTGGAACCTGTTGACAAAATAAATTCAATTACTGTCAAGGTTTACTTTTTTTTAATGTTACGGAGTACCTTAGACTGTATAAAAATGCACCTTATGTCCTACATTTCCTTTGGAAACTACTGAAGTTAGCATGGGAAAAACAAATCATTCTCAGATCGTGGCATCGAGCCAGAGGAGTACTAATTCCGAAAGAGAAAGATTCTAGTGACATTAGCGAGTTCAGACCAATTTGCTTGCTTAATGTGGAGGGGAAAATATTTTTTGGGTGTAGTAGCACAGAGACTGAATACCTTACAAAGAACAAGTTAATCGATACCTCAGTACAGAAAGCAGGCATTTATCAGGCTTCTCCAGCAGTCTGGAGCACACTAGCATGATTTGGCACCAAATTCAATTGACAAAACGTGAGAAAAAGGACCTTCATGTAATTTTTCTGGACTTGGCCAAACGCATTTGAGTCTGTGCCCCACTCACTGCATTTGAGTTTTTTAAGGTACCAAATCCAATTATAAACCTGGTTAAGGTGTACTTTCAGGACACTCAATTGTATTTTAATACGGCAACATTTACCACAGAATGGCAGCGTCTGGAGATTTGCATGGCCGGATGTACAATCTCACCCTTTGCATTTACTATGGCCATGGAAGTAATAATCAGAGCATCAAAATGGGTTGTCGGTGGACAAAAGTTAAGGGCAGGGTTATGCCTCCCTCCCATTTGAGCATACATGGACGAAATGACCATATTCACAACAACTGCTCCTTGCACTAAAACACTACAAGCAAACTTAATGATAACCTTACATTGGCTAGAATGAAAATAAAACCAAGCAAATCCAGAAGAATATCACTTAAGGGAAAATTGTGCAACAAAATATTAGATATTACAAATTCGATGAGTACAACATGGACAAAGAGGATTTGAACTTGGCACACGTAAACAAAGATGGTCAAAATCAACCCCTTCGGAACAACGCTAATTAGTGATAGGGAAAGATTATCTTCTTTTCAGGTGGTAAGTATCCCTGCAGAACTGGCAGAAAGCGCCTGCAGGAATAGGAAATATGGATAGGTATAGGGATATTTCACAGCTTAATAAACAACTTTTTTTAAGATCTGGCAGAACCTAGAGCGAATATAGAGGGGGGTGGTTGTGAGACGTCATTGCTCACCGTTAATCCCTCTGGAGGTGTCGTGGGCTCAAATTAACGAAGCATCCGGGATAGAGGGTGCCCTCTTGAAAATCCCAATGACCTATTTGCCCTTAAACCAAGTCCATTCTAAGATATTGGCTTTTGAAGTGCTCATCTTGGCATATTGGATGTTATAACATCCTATCCTGTGTATTTTGAAAAGTCCCCAAAACTGAATGTAGACCCTGGTTCCTGCGGTCGAAACACAAAGAGCACCAGCTAAAGTCCCCGCTGTCAGAAAGGGCCTGCGGTCGAAACACAAAGAGCACCAGCTAAAGTCCCTAGTTCTTGGGGAAAGTTCCCGCTGTCAGAAAGGGCCTTAAGATTAAGGGATCATAATACTCAGAATAGCGTACTGGGGGGGAAATATTTTTTTGATAACATTTAGCCTATAACTAATGAGCTAGAAAATGCATTATGTTATGTGGGACCTAATTGGCTTCCAGTCTTAATTGCATACGGTTACATACAATTTCATACATAAACCTTAAACAAACAGAACACACATGTAAATGTACTTTTCTAAATGGTTTACATACAGTTTTAACCCTAGTTTATCAGTCAACCTTACGGGCAAATGCTTCAGTGGGCACACATATTTTATTCAGGAAATGTAATTATTATTGATGATGATGATGATGATAATTATCATAATAATTGATTGCATTTGATATAATGCTTTTTCTAGACACCCAAAGTGCTTTATACTGTAGGGAGGGACTCCGTTAGGTCACCAATGTGTAGTACCCACTTAGGACACATGTTACTGCTGTCTAGTTATTTGTTATTATTTATACAGGGTTGTCTGACTGAACCAAAGTTTATTTGGCAGCCGTGTCCTGTTTAGAAGTCAGGTAATGAAACATTTTATTAAATAAAACAACAAAAGAAAAAGAAAACATTTAAAATAAACCAAAAATGTTAAAGCTTTACAATCCACTACTCCGTGTATAATCCGTTCCATACATACCTTGCAGCAGTAATTAATTCCTCCAGGGGTTCAGCACACCATGCTTCTAGTCCGTCAAATGCAGTTAACTTCATGTGAACTTTGGAAGGATGTGCAAACTTGTGAGACGGTTAATGAACTGTTGTCCCCTTTGGGCTCTGGGCAGCTCTGGAGGAAGGGCGCAAAGATGAGGAGGAGAAGGGAACCCCCTTAATCAGTTCACTTAGGTAAGGGAAATCCAGCACTTAAAGATTTTCCCTCCAGGACTTGAGGGAATTGGTGGTGTTCCTATGGGCAATGCCAACCCATGTTCGCAAAGAAAATGTACTTTTTATTAAAAATAATCTCAGGTTTGAATGACTATTGGTGTATCAGTACACTTAAATTATACGTTTGACAAACATGCTCTCTCTATTTACAACTCTCCTTTGGTCTTGGGCTTTACTTCTCTCTCCCCCTTATCCACAGCCATCTACAACATCGTGTCACAGCGACAGATGTCAGGCCGCAGCGATGCAGACTTCTCGCCCAACTCTAATGTGGTGCCCATCACTGTGCAGCCCACGCAGAACGCCACCAAGCAAGGTGCTTGCTGCCAGAACAACTGACGCCTTCAGCACCAGGCCAGGTAGAGACAGGGACAGACGAGCAGATGGGGAGGAGATAGGGATATGGAAGCAAAGACACTGATGTATAAAATAACAGCACAGGGCCATAGATCTTAAAAACAAACTACTATTGATATTGATCCCCAAATTTCTTTGAACTATTGTGTGACTATTAAAGGGCGAGTCAGACTGAAGCACGAAACATTCAACTTTGTTTTCATTGTACTGTTCTTACGGAATTGTTGGTCTATACCAAATACATTTTTGGCCAGCAGTTCTGCTAGGGCTTGATCTGCTTGAATTAGGAAGCACGCACTGAATTAATTTAGCTGGAATGAGAGCTCCTCAAATTGTCTCACCCTTTGTGAACTGTTACTCTATTTGCAAGCTCAATTTAATAAGCTTCAGGTCCCTCAATAGAGGTCAAAGGGCCCTGAGATTTGGCAGTGATACTACTGACTTCACTAAACTGTTCCCTCTTTCTCCAGTTGGTCCTTTCCTCCTCAAATGGATTTCACTTCATGTGACCTTGCTGACATTTGTTTAACCCCATTTTGAGATTTTGTTTACAAGATGGTTTTTAGCATTAGCCTCACTTTTTGATAATGCTCTGCTTACTTTCACTCTTGGTGGTTGTCTTTCTTGCTTTGGTTCTTGCTTTGATAATTCAAGTCCTTTTTTGATGTGGAACCACATAGGCAAATGGATGAAAGGTGGAATTAAGCCATCTAATCCAAAATGTACCTGGAAAAATGTGCAAGGGCCAATTTAAACAAAATAGGAGTCTTCTCTTACCTGTAACATAATTTGTCCAACATCCCCATATAATTTACATTCTGATATATTTGTGCTTTGTTTTTGGCAGTATTGCCCTCTAGAATAAGCATTTGTGTGATTTTGCAAAGTACTGACCTAGATTTAAAAATGTTTTCGATATTAGTTAGGGATACGTGCAATGCTATTATGGATAGCCATTTGGAACCTTCTCACTTTGCTGAGAAGACAGAAGGGTAATGGTAAGAGTAGGTAGTGGTATATTCCTGAATGGAGCCTACCATGCTGCCTGCCTGCATGCGGGATGGCATGGAGGATCAGCTCCAGTTACAAGGGCATGGATGGAGAAGGCACTCAGGGCTTCCTGCCCCCTGGTCGCTGTATCCAGGATGGCTTATTTTTACTGTAAATGAATTCCTCCCCTGAGCCCACGCACCCACCCATCTTACTGTCCACTATGTATCTGAAACATAATCATGCCTTCTTTGGATCTCGTTAAGGAGTATCCAGCTCTTATGTATTTGTTTCTTTTGGGAAATGTAGTTTGTCCGACGTTGTTGGTTGGATTTGGGTAAGTGAGAAACATAGAACGACTTAATGGAGAAAAGGACAACCAGGCATTAGTCTAAACTACTCTAGATTTCCTTTACTGATGTTAAGCTAGGGGGTAGAGGTTAGGTTTTACAAATGTTACTGTATTATTGTATATTTCGATTGAATATATATAAATAAACACATTTGTTTATAGGAAAATGGTTTCTTTTACTTCTGATAGGTTGTGCTAGTTACTTCATGACTATATTATAACACCAAACTGTCCACTAAAGATTACTTCATTTTTGTTTTATTAGAAACATTTACAATACATTTAAAAAAATTTAAAAACAAAACAAAGAACCCAAACTAATATGGCGCAGATACAGTAATAGTGTAGATTAAAATTGTATTCACTAAAAACATGTGCTAAGAACAAAATCTGCAATATCACACGCCTCGTGGGTATGACAAACGGTAAGGGTAGTTTAAAGGAGACTTTATGTCCCCCTATCTATCAGTGTTGGCTTTCCACAAACAGCCCCACAGTCAAATCTCACTGATCACAAAGAACCCAGAAACTAATGCTATGTGATGCTGTCCCAAAACTAATGCACTAAGACCACTATAAGACTGGTATGAAGCACTTCTATTGCGCTGGAAGATTCTGAAACACTACCAACAATAAACTATATTGGCCTATTTGGAAGAGGCAAGAGTTTGAGTGAAAGGGATGTTTCAGTCCCCATGATGGTGGGGGTGGCATAAAGTGTGCCAATGTAGTGGATTGCAACATTTACGTCTGGATGTGTTCAAAATAAAAGAAATCCAAGTCATTCTGTTTGAGATGACAGCCAGGTTATCTTAGGTCACTGAGATGAGTATGTAAACAGAATGATTTAATGGAGACTGAAATGCCTTGCTACACCTCAAACTCCTTTCTTTTCTGTTACCAAAGTGGCTCCAACTATGAAACCTGTAAAGCAGAAAAACAGCCCAAGAACTTGTGTTAACATTATACACATAGGATTTGTAAATGTTCCAACCTAAGTGACCATACAAGAAACATGCAAACCAGTAAGGCCATGATTGTGTGTTGACATTTACATAAATCAACTACATGATACATTTTGCTCTGAACTTCATTGGCTCATTTTGCCAGCCCTGTCATGACATTAGTAAAACTCACTCTTCACTTCCTCAAATAATTGACTTTATCACCATCATTCTGATGTAGTAGTTATCAATGTCTTTGAGCAAATGTTATGTCTGCCCTATGTTAAGAAACAGACCGCTTTCCTTCATTCTTAGCATAGCAATAAGAGCATGTGTGTTATCTTTGATAAGTAAAACTAAGTTAAGACTACAGAAAATGTGTGCAGTCATGTTACATGGGGATGGGAAAGGGAAATAGTTTTGCAAGCTGCAAGAATGAGTGCTTTTGCAGAAGAATTATATTAAGAGGAAACTATTAGATCAGACCTAAAACATCTACATTTTAAAAAATATATTTATTATTATTTAAGTGTTATTATTGATGCACTCATGTTAATTGTACATATCTGGAGTAATGGGGAACCTCTGTCATATATTCTTCATTTACAAATTAGTATATGGAAAGGGTGAGTTGTAATGTAATTTATAAATAAAACGTATTAACCCCTTATTTAATTTAATTTTGTAAAAGCCAAAACAAGTGTTTAGAAATATATTAATTTCATGAATGTTGAATTTAAAAAAAATAAATGTATTGAGGTTACTCATAAATTGTAACTTATTTTGTGAATTTTATAAATATCACCCAGATACATTTTTTGATTTCTATTGAATAACCGCCCATGGTAGCAAACATAGATTTTCAGGAAACGGCAACAGCAATATTTAAGATATTTTCCATAAATGAATGTGGAAGAAGTGAAATATAGTCTGCAGCAAAATCTTCCTTGAATTGTACAAAAAAAAAAAGCAAAGCATAATTTCAAGATGATGGTAACAATAGGCTGAAGATAAGGGAGTGGTCTTCTTTTACATTCCAGTTCATTACTTGCTCACCAATAGTGCAACCACTCTTCAAAAAAGGACCCACAATAATTGTACATAAATGCATAAAGAGAGTTTAAGAAAAAAAACACATAAGGTATATCTATGGTTACTTTACTAATATCATTGTATAATATTGTAAAGAAGTCTAATAGGAATTAAGTAAATATGTTATGTATTGGTCATCCCACCTAGTATTTCATACTTTGAATCGAGTATGGATTTGTGAATCTAACCATATTAATTAGTTACAATGAAGTACTTCTACACCTAGTGTTATTAACGTTTCATATCTGGATCGTAACTTTCCAATTTATAATTAATAAACATACTTCTTAATAGAGAATGTAATCAATAGACATACTAGTTTAAACTGCCTGTGAAATTTGATTATGATTTACTTCAATCAGCTCGACCACAATCAAGGTTTCACAATAACTACAATGAGATTAATGTGATGTTCCAAGATTGGATTCTTTAGACAAAGGTGTGTTGTCTACTGATAATGCTACACTGAACACATGGTGCTCTTCTTTTGAGGGAATGACTAGGCGTTGTAATAGTTATATTTGAACTGAAAATGTAATATAAATATTATTATTAATGATAGCCTAGTTGGTTAATTTTGTCGTCTTCATAGACTTGTACTATCTGAAATTAGCTTAACCCGTCCAATGATGAGGAAATGTGTAAATTGTGTATTTTATAGCAAATCACCCGTAATCATATTTGTCCTGGAAAGTCCCATAAATTTGCTGTTTAGTGACCTTTGACCTTATCTTTAAGAGTCAACCATGAAAACGCATAATGCATTGATCCAAATATTAAAATGTTCCTTGACAAAGGCAAGAACAAACTGTATATATCCTATCTTTTTCTTTTACCAAACTGTTGTTAGTGTGACCTAAGCTTTCAAATTAAATCTCTGTCCAACCAAAACGTGACAAAAACAGCACCCAATCATGTGTTCTGTATAATAGAAAGTTCACTCTCAAGTGCTAACTTTTACAGTGCAATAAGGCTTCTTGAAGTTATAGGGGCTGTTTTTCAAAGTGTAATTTCTACTAGGAAGAGATCATCTCTAAATGTAGTGCTTCCTGTTTTGTTATCTGATATTTGTTGAATCTGAAGACGGCTTATTCCTGATCAGAAATTATTACAAGTTAGAAACTTGCAAAGCAGGATCTGTTAGCTAATTCTCATCCTAAATTTTTATCCAATTTGCATTAAAAGCGTGAAATCTTTTTAAATCAATTTACTTGTTGCGTTCCAGTTTACATCCTGTATCTTTATGAACATTCTAACCAGTCTCCGGTTTCATGTTCCAGTACTACCCACTATTGCTTTTCTACGCTGAAATATGTACAACTTGATTCTTACCAAGTTCTGGGGTAAGTATATTTCAGAGTTTGGATTGATATAATATCCGTGAATTAATAATTAAATCTGTTATCGTAATTTGTGATTAATATCCCATGTATGTATTGAACAGAATTAAATACTAACAGTAACCAGTATACAATCTTTATTGTACCGATCTATTTAATATACATCTTAAATCAAATGGTATGGGGACATACAATGGAACATGGTATATAAAAATGTTTTCTCCTTAAAACAAGTTTTTTCCATGCCATACTTTATCAAATTGAGGGAAACTATTTTACTATGATAACAATACAAAAACAGGTTTTTGTCTGAAAGTTAACCATTGATGATCAGACTAATTTACAATCAGTCAAAAAGATATCCTTTAAAATGTCTTTAGTAAACCAGTGCAAAATCAACCAGGTCTTCGAAGCCGAGTGGATGAGGTCTCCCACATTAACACTCCTAGTACAAGAAATTACAGTAATACATTAACACAAGGAATCCTTATGTGCATGTCTTTCAAAATGCACTAAGAAAATTCACCATCAGTGGTCGGTTTGGTATTAATTCACTTTTTCTTTTTTATATGTAAGGTGCTTTACTTTTTATAAAAAGTAAAGTGGTTACTTGACAGATTTCCTGAATCCTTTTTTCCCACCCACCCAGGTTGATTCACTTTCTTTTTGAAGTAAAATGCAATTGGTGCTAAAAAGGTACTTTTTATGGGCTATAATATCAAAGACCTAAGTCGGTACCCTTCATGCCATAATGAAGGCAATGTTCCTTTTATTATTAAACTTTAAGGCTTTATACAATTGATGCTGTATCTAATGAACTGTCTCATATTGCCTTGAAATCTTTGAAAGCATGAGCCAAGCCACTGTGCCTTTTCCAGGTTCACACAAATGTAAAATATTAAAATGTTCAATTTCTAAACATGTTTGGGTATGCTGTTTTTAGCGAATAGAGCTGTTTGAAACAACGGTATAGTATATTTTGTAACAATTACTCATTTGTTTCGAACCTATTTCCCCACAGAATACATTAAATGCAGTTTCAGGCCAGTCTACCCTAAAGCAAAACCTCCTCCCCTCCTTTCACAGCTTTATTCATCAACCACAGGCCTAACCCAACTTACCCTTTCCAAAATCCCAATGCTAGGTCAGAGGGGGGAGGGGGGGTGGGTGGGGGGGGGGACACGACTCAATCCAATTGGGACTCAATTTAAAGGAGGTAGGCTGCGGTTGGTTTTGCACCCATCGTTATAGTGAAAGATCTTGGTTGATGCTATGCCAAATTACGAGTACACATTTTTGATAGCCTTGAAAGACTGTACTTGGTGGGTGACATGAATTTCCAGGAGGTAATAGCTCTACTTACTCAACTAATAATATAGATGATCAATTTTGCCCTTAACTCTACTTATTTTAAAGTGAAGGCAAAGCAGCTCTGTCTCTTCCTTTTAGATGCTGTTCTAGAAGAACAAAAGAGACCCTTCTCACTAGTAGGATAGCTCTGAGTAGAAAAGGAAGGGACACACACACACACACGACGACGAGGTTCTGTTCGCCCAGCTGCACTCAGAGTCGCCCAGTCCATCACAGCGGGGTAGGGCAGTCAGTTCAGTCAGCACGGCCCAGTGCTGCACTCAATTTCACCGGTTTAAACAGAACTAGATTCCCCACGTGGTCGGCACCTGGACCTGTGCATTTGCCTAATTATCAATAAGTTATTCTAGGCAGTGTCCAAACACTCTGGGGCCAGCACCACTGCTCGATGGAGACAATACAGCCCACTCAGCGAGGCAACTGCATTATTACCAAATGGTACGCAAGGATAGGAAAAAAATTCAGTTTTTGAAGAAAAGAGAGAAAAGGTTGGCAAAATAGACCTTCAACTTGACTTCGGGTCAAAAACCTGCCCCTGTACTGCTACGGTAATTACAGGGGAAACAGCATCCCCCGAAAACCTAAAATACAAAGCTGCCTGATAAGCACTGGGGGATATTGCTGATCCGGCTCTAAACAACTTAAATTGATGCAATTACAGGTTTGGAAAATAGTTTAATGTTCTACACAAATTCTATCCACACATAATTGCTCTTTCTCCTATTTCCACTGCCTAAAAAATGAGTCCCTGTTCATTTGAGCTTTAGTTTTCTATATTGTTTAGTGCTAAGCACAAAGAAAAGGTGGCTATGTAAGAAGTATTTTGGGTAGCTAACTGAATGAACTCCAATACTTTTGGCCTCACAAATTAAGTCAGTGCTTGGCACCAATGAGAATGCTTTTTTAGTGCCAGAAAGAACAAGGATTGGTGAAACATTTAACCAACTGCAGTGCCAATGATATACTAATATAAAAAAAGAAATTGCCTTATACTTTGTTTAGCATCAATTCACCTAGTGGGGATACATGTAAAATGTAAACACAAAGAAAAATGATTGGGTGTGTTAGAGTAGAATATAAAGTCTTAACGACTGAACAAATATAAGACACGGTTCACTGTTTTGACCAATTATGTCAAAAGTAAATAAAATAGTATAGAAGAATAGGGCAAATTTACCTTTCCTTAATTTTAAAATGTATGATTAAAATATCTGATGCTATTGCAATTTTAAGGTGCTAAGACAATTCCACTATGTTCCTTCAAATGACATTGATTTAAGAGATTATTCAGGTGCAAATTAGATACTACGATGTTAAAGTCAACCTCAATGATCATACTTCAAAAAAGAAAGAAAAAACACTTCATGATAAAAAAAAAAATGGAATAATAATATGTTCACATTACTACCTACATCTGCTGATTGTTGAGATGTGTTAATGAAAACCGCAGCATTAAAAAAAGCAACGTACTGTACTTCTCTTATAAACAAAACTTTTATAAAATATATATGCATATTTATAAAAACAAAATAAAAAATATTTATACTTTTAGTAAAGCAAGCAGGGCCTTCTAAAATATCTGCTTGTTTGTTTTTAGATTTTCTTAGAAATAAAAGAAAGTACATATAATAATCATAACAATAAATGTAAATAACTATCAAACAAATACTGATGAAACTAATCAAAACGGATGCATTTTTAGGAGAATATTCGAATGGCCTGTGTAACCAGGGAGTGGCACACAGGGCACTCTGGGTGGTTGAGCTCACAGATGCGGATGGCACATTCCATGCAGAAGAGGTTATGGCCACAGGGCACCAGAGCAGCCGTCACTTTACTCTCAAAGCAGGTCATGCATTCTCGCATGGTGGCTGGTGGGGAGTCTGGCACAGGCAGGCGCCCAGGAAAGCCACCACCAGCTGAGGTGGGCTCACTGTGGGCACGGCGGGCCTGGGCATGGGGTGATCCAGCCACGGCCACAATGCTGGTGATTGAAGAGTTGCCTGTGCTTCCACCACAGGGTTCTAGAAGGCTTGGGGAAAGTCTTGTCAGGGGCAATGGTAAACCTCCAAAGCTCTTGGAGCGCTGCTGCGCATAGAAGGCTACCTGTTTGGGGTAGTCAGGGTCTCCCCAGCTTTGGGAACCCTCTGATCCAAAGAAAGAGCAAGGCTTCTCTCCAGGACATGAGAAATTCCCTTTGCTGTAGATTACTCCTTGTTCTCCTCCTCCCCCTCCAATCATGGTGTCTGAGAAGTTCTGTCTGTAGCTGCTAGTGAGTGGTTTACGTTGCCCGCCTTGAAGTCCCCACACCTGCTGCAAGCGACTCTCCAGACCACCAGTACTTGTTGACCCATTGCTGCAGTCTGGCACAAGGCAGTCATTCTCATTGTTATGGTCGTGCAAGCCTCCCGTTCTGAATGCTATGTGAGCTTCAATCTCCTCCCGAGCTCGCTCAGCATTGCCAGGTGATCCAGTGATCTCAAACACTGGATCACGGTCTCGGCTTGGAGTGACAATGTAGGTGCAGGTCTGCTGCTGAATGCGTTTGATGGTGGATCCCTTAGGGCCCACCACCAACCCTACAACACGGTATGGCACCCTCACTTGAATAGTGGTCTGGCCCGGCAAAGGTGTGGGTGGGGAGCCACTAAAGGATACACCTAGCTTGTTGCGTGATGCCCGTAGCATAGAGAAATGCTCTGCTGCAGAGATAATTTCGCGGCGGGCAAGTGCCACATCTTCCTTCCGACCTGTGATCAAAAACACTGGCTCTTCACCTCGAACCGGGGTTTTGATGTAGGTGTTGGTCTTTGCACGCAGGGCTTTGATTTTGCAACCTGCAAGGATAGCAGCATATGTTTAAATAAAGCTTAGGTTCACATATTGATACAAAAAATTATAATTGTGAGGGATCAAACAAGGACAGTAAAATAAAAATGTTCCTGTGTTGCCCACATTGTATTGGTTGTATTTGTTTTGATTTCAGGTATACTGCTTGTTTGAAAGCTTTCGTGGCGCATCTTATCCAAGATTAGAAGTTGAATGTACAATGAACCATACTATAACATTTTCAAAACGAAAACACTTAAAAATACTTGAAATATTATGTTAAGGTTTAATATATAATTACAGTTGGTCAGTACTTAACCAACAACTTACAACCATTCTACTAGATAATTACGTCTTCACATTAAACCATGTTCTGGATCAGTATTTTATAGCTACATTGAGTGATTCATGAGTGCTGTGTAATTGTTTATTCATTGTAAATTCCCATATTGCACCATTAACATTAGAAAGTTAAAACAAGGAAAAAGTAGGAGTTAAGTAGTCTAGTGATGTGTGTAAAACATTATGAAAACAGTAGTCATGTATGTGTAGCAATAACCCCAATTATGCTGCCAGTAATATCTTTTGTGTTTGGCCATCTTTCAGAACCCATGTGCATTCCCTCTGGGTTGTTGTAGAGCTGCTTGTGTATTGCTCTGATTCTTAGGGCTACAAGATAATAGGATATCCTTCAGTGCTATGTGATTGGCAGCCCTCAAAATACATGACGATAAAGTATTACCATTATTCTACTAAATAAATCCAGTTGGGCAAAGTAACTTCCAAGGTATCTATAGCACGGTAAAGGTGACATGTCTTTGTGATGCTCCACGGGCTTGGTGTAATAACACGGCTGATAATGACATAATTTAAGATACCAATGTGAAATTCTAGAATTCAGAAATTCTATGATTTTGTAAAGACATAATATAAAATTGCACACCTCATTCATTTAGTGATCTGTAAAAATACTAAACTTCAAACAACAATGAATATTCAAAAGAAGGCTAACGCTAAAAGGGCATACATTTGATTCACTGAGATCTGAAAACCTCACCTTACTACTAAGACAAAATTACAAATTTAGTTGTAAATCAATCCACATGCAATAGGTTGCATCCTGTCCTCTATTGTATTGTTATTGGTGATTGTGCTGTAAAAAAAAGTCACAAAGTATAGTGGTAATGGAGCTCTAGAAAAAGTCACAAAAGCATCCTCTAAACTTAGAGCCCATGACTTTGACAGGCCAGAAAACTATCAAATTCACATTTCCACAAAGGAGCATTCCCCCTGCCAGATTCTCCATTTGTTAGGGTGTGAATGGTAACTAACGAGGGGTTTGAATCAAAAGTGTCTCATCTCAAATCCCTCAAAATCAGCAGTTCTTGGTGAAGGCAAAAGGACTCTCTTACTGCTCACTGGATCCACCCTCTGGCTGTGTTCAGTCACCCCATTAAAATTCAAAGCTTACACTTCATAGTAACAAATAGAAGCTGCACAGGGAGATGTGGGGCACTTACTGGAACAAACGGAGTCTACATCATCACAAGTGGGAAAAAACCCCCACCAATAAACAACCCACCTTTTCCTACACGGCCCAGACCTGGCTGTGGGATACTGTTACTTTGTGTAGCCCCAGTATCAGGATTTAATATGTATTCTAACGGCTGATTCAGTGTGTCTTCTTTCTCTACCTCTATCTCCTCCAGCCCCTTTAAGTTGAAAACGATATATTGAGTGATGGGGGGCTCTAAAGGAGCTGTTCTGCTGGGTTCCTGGGCATGACCCCTGCCATTTTATCCATCCCCCTTTGTCTCTCCCTTCAAAACATAAGAAACAGTACACAATAGATAGTCCAAATATAAAGCACACATAGGCCTACGCCACAAATGGGAGAAAAAAATCAAACCAACCCCTAGAAACATGAACTCAACTTATGACAACCTCCAGCCAGGTCACACTGCAATTCCTTTGGTCATCCTGTGTACCAACCAGCAACACTATCTAAAAAGCTATCCCACTCCCTTTACTCCGCCAACATTCACACCTTTGTTTGACAGCTGTTGTCATTTACTTTCCAGTACTCTAAGATCCATAACCGCTTGAAAACAAGGATGCAAACAACTAAGGCAAGAAAATGTACTATTAATTCTCAGTAACACGTATGTTCTATATTGTCAAATGTGTGTCATGTAGGCAATCAAAAACAAACAGCATAGTCCATATTTAAAAATACATGTGAACAACTACTTAAACCAGAATGATTAGCTTTCCTTTGGCTAACATGTTTAAATAATTAGGTATGCTTAAGTTAAAAACGATTCAGAACAGAAAACCACATCTAAGCACGTTGCATTTTTTAAACAGTCTCGCGCGTTTCAGACGACAAAGGAAGCAAGGTCTATCTGCCCGAGTGTGCGACTGTGAGATGACATTGATGGCGTGGACGTAGAATAATGCGCCCATGAGGTAACGGTTCTAGTCCTGCTTTGTTCTCCCTTGTTTTCTGTTCAGTAAAGTGACAATGGCGACAATATTTTGTCTATTATGTTACTATTTCTGCTATAGTAGTTTAAGTTGCTTAAGAGAGTTCGAACTGCAAAAGCATAACATTAATGTCTTGATGGAATAAGAACAATATCACACCACTCCCTTTTCTTTGTCATTAACAGTTATAGACCAATATTAAGACACCATAAAAAAAAACTAAGGCCGCCTTCCCATTCTCTTATTCTAATATGCTAACTGAACAACTTTAGTGGAAAACATTGGGGGTAGCCTTTACCTTGTCTTCCTACTATTTCGGCCACATGTTCCGAGCTGGGCACGGGGACGCATTCTGTTATGTTGCAGCCTCGTCCTTTCGTCTCACTTGAGGAGCTCTCATACAGGGCACATAACTTGCTTTTACCTTGTAAAATCCCCGTGTCTCCAGCACCTCCAATAGTGTTTGTATGACTCTGATGGTTATTGTTATTGTTACTCCGATCCTGCACTCCTGTTGTTGGAGCCCCGCCGCCCTCATCGCCTTCCCCGAGCCCCAGTAGCGACAACTGGCCCAACGCGACCCTGAGGGCACGAGAGTCGTCTTCTTCTTCGTCGGGCGGCACAAGTACACCGTCGCTTCCGAAGCCGGAGCCGGCAAGATCTCCGCCGTAGCTCCCATTTTTCTCCATGATCCCTGCTAGTACCAACAGGCTAGGCATGGCTAACAAAAGAGTGTGAGACAAAGACAGGGGAAAAAGACTGGAGAAACAGCACCAGTGCCGCCTCCTCGCCCCCTCCTCCTTGTAATTCCCCTTTGCGCTAGTCCCTCCCATAGACCAACCCCCTCTCTATGTCCGCTTTACTTTCAATACAGTATTCACCCACCTCTAGGCAAACGGGACACAAGGGCGTTTGCATTGAGAGGGGTAGACGATGCTCCACCCCGTCTGGTT